>JADRCC010467410.1:0-10395 GCA_019843855.1 Hylomyscus alleni
TAGCTTTCTGTATTGAGTCTATATTTCTAAACATTTATATAATCTGCCTTAAGAACCACTGTTCACTCTTTTCAACATTTTTTTAAAAGATCAAATTCGTGACTCCAGTCTCACTCTCGTTCAGTGGATTGTCCACATACTACCCAGACTACAGTGGGGCCACTTTTCCTTTTCCAGTGTAGCTCCCAGATACAAGGTGAGTGGCCATTTTTGCACAGTACTCATTGTCAACTTCCCTGACTTAGTAAAAGATCAAGACTCACAAAACCTTCCTTAATATAGGAAGCTTCATCAATTCCTTGACTTTAACTTTCTTCTGTTTATAGTTCCTAAATAATAGCTTTGATCACATTCTCTGCTCATTGTTCCTTCATGTCTCAGGTGGAAGTCCTGTCTCCTAGATCATGATTTGGCTCTGATGGGGCTAAGCAGCATAAATGCCTTGACAGGTATGTGATTGTATACCTGTCTCACTCTGCCTTACCATATCTTTTTATTATGTGCTTCTCCTCTTTAGAGATGTATTACCAAACATCTCACAGCCAGATATCATACCTTCTGAGTTGGGGAACACATTTTTTTTTTTTTTTTTTTTTTTTTTTTTTTTTTTTTTTTTTTTTTTTAGTTTATACCATGTGTCTTAATGTATCTAAGTGTTACAAGAAGAGGGACAGATAGCTTACCACTCACCATGTCTCTCAGCTTTTACTGGAGTGGCTGACCTGTATTTTCCATTTTATGCCCTTACAAGTATTCCTGGTTTCTCTATTCGACATATACTTCTTTTTATGCCTTGTTCATCTGTGAAAATGTGGGATCCCCACAAGAAGGAACATGTATTTTTTTCACACCCCAGAAAGAAGTGAGATTGTAAGAAAATGCCAGGTAGGAGAGAAAAGAGCTGTGAGAAACAGACAACATTAAGGAATGCGGCATGCAGATGCCTAAAAATACATTGCCCATGTCTCCAAATTTCCTGCTGTTTAGCCTTCTCCTGTGTCTAGGAAGTATTCGTATCTATGCTTTTCCTTTCATCCCCCTGAGCCAAGGCTACAGGAACAAACCCAGTGACAGTAAATCAACAGAGCTGAGAGATCAGCCAGTCAGTCAATCTTGAGAGCATTCTTGGATTTGTGGATGCCTTGAGAAGGATGCTTAGAGAATCTGAGGATAGGGTAGTTATTAAAAGAGATTAAAGGGTATTAGCTAGTGCCTCAGCAAGTTATAATTAAAAAAGAAGCTGAAAAGAAGCAGGAGACTAATTTTTTCCAGTCACTGAAATTTCAAGGAGCTGGACTGTGAACCATTACCAGTTTATATTAATTTTCCTGTATGGTTCAGTCTAACCCAAACACATGTCTTTTTCAGTTTGAAATGCCCTAGTCAATTTCACCATACAATACAAAAAGGGGACAGTCCGAGAGACCAAGGAGCCACGATCACCTTCCACATTTAATACCATTATTCTCCAAAGTATTCTAAACCCTGCTTTGAAAATAAAAGACTTATTTCTAGGATACACCCATGACATGAAGAAGGGAATTATCCTGGTGTCCATTCGGAGAACTTGAGTCTATGAGAAGTGGAAGAGTTGATTCCCCTGAGAATATTTAACAGTGAATCATATTACTAACCAGCTGTTCTGAGGCATGCTTTACCATGTTGTAGTCCTATGTGGAAACCTAGTCCTCCTCAAAAATCCCTTCTGTTTCACACAGGGTCCTGAAGATTCTGCATGTGACTTTAGACATCACTGTTTCCATGTGAACCAACAGTCTATGTAGTGTCGTATTTAATTGTGCTTTTTGTTTATATTACAGTAAGACCCAGATTTCTGAGAACATTCTGTGGAGAAAGAAGCCCAAGGTGTCAGACTGTGATGTATGAAATTGATGTGACAAGTTGGCCACTCTCAACACTGAGCAGAAGTTTAAACTTTGATTATGATTACATGAAGTTTTATTATTTTGAAAAACTGTAAAAAACTTTGTACAAAGCAAAGCTCTTGGTGTCTCTCAAAAGAAAAGACAAGAAATAATTTGCTTTGTTAGTTTTGGGGTATGTGTGTGCTCGTGTGTATGTAGGTACATATGTGTTCTGTGGACACACATGTATGCATGTGCATGTGGAGGGTGTAGGACACCCTCCGCTGCTGTCTCCTCATGTTCTAGTCATCTTGTGTATTGAGGTAGGATCTTTCCTTTGTCTAGAGCTGCAGAGTAGAATAACAGGCTAGCCAGTGAACTTTAGGGATATGCTCTTTCTGCTTTTCTAGCTTTGGATTTCGTGTGGGTTCTCACGTTCTATCTTAGATTCAAGATAGAACCAGTGACTATAAGATGGGCCTTTACAAACTGAACTCTAAAAACAGTATTTTAAGTACAGGTATTCCAAAGTTTACTTAAGGTAACCAGGTTGTTCTAATTTGTTTTTTCACATTTAATTCTTTCATTTAATGACTCCCAGAATATGGTACATTCTCACAGTAGCTCCATGGCCTGACAGCAGGACAGGAAGAAATGACAATATCAGACTGTAGCAGCTTGACAGACTGACAGAAATAGAAAAGGGAAAATTACAAAAATAAGGCAAACTATTTTTGAGGAACTCAACTATAATATCCAATATAGCAGGGCAAATGGTACTTCTAGAGTCAAGACTCCCTCAAATATCAGTAACATTGTATTGAAACACTCACTTTTTCATAAGGCATCCATCACAATGCATGAGGGCCCATTTTTCCCTCAGAATGGCGTCCTTGTTTGAGGTAAGAGTGAGTGCAGGAAAGGGGAATTCAGTATATGAGGCCTCTTAGCTGATGTGGGTGGCTTTAATTCCTCTACATTGCTAAGGAATAGGTATTAACATCTTCAGTTTGGAAAATAAGAAAACAGAAGTTAGAAAATGAATGGCCAAGTTCAGTGCCTTTTTTCCCCATCATGCACACAGTAGGTTGCTATGGCAACATTATTTTTATGTCCACTTCACCATAATTATTTCTTCTTGCACTTCTTTTGAGTTATTAATTCCCCTAGCTCAATGTCTCCCCTTGTTTTACCTGTACTGACAGATTTCTCCGGGGTCAAGGTCTAACTCAAACCGCATCTTTTCACAAGATCATTTTCACTACAACCATACTTACATAACATTTGTAGCATCTGCCTATTCTTTTTCTTAAGTAATTTTATCCATTTATTTGTAATATACGTTACTGTTTTGCTTGCATGTGTGTCTGTGTAAGGAGGGTGGATCCCTTGGAAGAGGAGTTACCGACAGTTTTGAGCTGTCATGTGAATGTTGGGAATTGAACTCAGTCCTCTGGAAGAGCACACAATATATTTAACCATGGAGGCTTCTCTCCATCCCAAATGATTATTTCTTACACATACTTGACATTTATCATGTTTTGTTCTGTACACCATTATGCCTGCTTTGCTCCCTTAATTTCTTTTCTTTTTTTTTTTTGTTGTTGTTCTTTTTTTTGTTTGTTTGTTTTTTTCGAGACAGGGTTTCTCTGTATAGCTCTGGCTGTCCTGGAACTCACTCTGTAGACCAGGTTGGCCTGGAACTTAGAAATCCACCTTCCTCTCCCTCCCAAGTGCTGGGATTAAAGGTGTGTGCCACCACTGCCCGGCTTCTGTTTTTTTTTTTTTTTTCTCCCTTAATTAAAGCTTGTGTCTCACACTTTGACCTTCTCCTTGCTTTTTCAATTCTTTATTCCATAAGAGACACATTTAACAGTTCAGAATGTCCAAAACTAGTATTTGTCTGTACTTGAGTCATTCTGACCATCATAGTCCTTGCTTGTGAAGTCAAATCCTCAAAAACTGTATTCAGGACATGTTTGCCAACCTTCCTAACCTTTATCTAAGCATAAGGACCTCATATTTTCATCTCTAAGTCCCCAGTGCTAGTAAATATGTTGAACATGGAAGATATCCATTGCCATTGTTCCTGAATTCCAGCAGAACTAATAAAAAGCACTTCATCCATGTTGAAGATTGCAGCTGTGTCTCTTATCCTCTGCCCGAATTTTCTCTGTAAGAGTAGTTCACCAGTTTAATGTTTGCCTGTGTTCCACACTTTCTCCTCCAGTCTAATGTCTGTGCTCTCACCTGCATCTCATGCTAACCCCCAAAGCCACTGTCCTTTGCTAGCTCTGACCCTTTACTCCCTTCCGTTCTCTGCTGGTAAGGTCACTTCATCAAACTAAAGCTCATTAAAGGAAAAGGCAGAGAGGTGATCCAGTACCCTGACCCCAGATATTGTATCTGCAAAAGCCCTTTTGCCATTTATATTTCAACCTGAATAGGTGTGTGACTCAGTAGTGGAAGGATTTGTAGCTGACACTCAATAGAAGCTGCTTTCGAATTTTGACAAATCCCATCTTGAGCCAAGAAGAGAAACAGATATTGATCCTAAGTGTACCTAATTCATCTCTGCACTTGTAATCCCAAAAGAAAATGCTTCTATGACCAGAGGGCAGTCAATATTTTTTCCATCTTGTAAAATAAATAGCAGTTATTTTGGTGTGTCTTCATGCGTCCAAGGCACCAGAAGTAAACAAAGAGTTGATTCTTCCTCTTTCTACAGTGGAGTTATAATAACTACAGGGCCCCTTGTTTGGGTTAATTAAAATCACATCAAATAATTGGGATTGATGTGTAACTAGGGGCAATTGTATCATACTTTGGCTACATTAACAGGAAAGCCTCAATCCTCAGGCTAAAAGTGGTATATCTGCAGAGACTCAGCTGGAGACATACAATAAATTGCAAGAGAATACATTTCTGGGACTCTTACTTTGGCAATATTACAGTTTTAGCCACACCAGGGAGGTGTTCAGACCAGCCAGGGGTCTACTTACAAACACAGTTTATTTATTGTCCTTCCTCTCCTTTACCTATGAGGCTGGAGTTAGAGATGGGAGAACCTCCCGTCGGTCAACAGGTCAGGCCAGATAGAGAACTGCTCTGTTTCCACAATCATTCTGTCTATTCTCAACCCAGATGGAAGGTCATAAGTTGTTGGAAATACTGAGAAACTGATTTGTGTCTATATTGATCCAAACCGCACATCATTTCCCCAGCACCCCAGGTCACTTCCAACCAACGAGCACAAAATTTCTTTGAAATGAGGCACGTCAAATGCTGAACCTACGTGTGGACATACCATCTGCTCAATTCCAGGTTTTTCTATCTGTTAATAATTGTTTTGGTTATTATATCTGACTGGTTCACTGAGACAAATCTTGCTTCCTTCCTTCTTGAAGATTAAGACAATATCAGAGACAAAATTTGGACCAGTTAATATTTTGATCGGGTGTTTTTTTTTTTTTTTCAGGTTACAAGACATTTTGCTTTGAATTTCTCAACTTCCACATATTTTATCTCAGTGAACCATATTCTATTTGGATGGCATATGAGCCCTATGTAGATAAACAACTTTGTTTTTCTCTCAGTGTGCCAAATCTCTTGTGTGATGGGCAAACACATTATCATGACATGATGCTGAAGTGTTTTAGAGATGTGCAGCACATTCCCTCTTCTCCTTTGTTCCTCCAAGGAAACTGAATAATCCCACTTGCTATTAGTGATATCTTAAATGGTTTTTCAAAGCTTGTCTTTCATAGACCCACAGAGTATGTATACAGTTCTGATGAGGGTTTAGAAGCCCTTATAATTGTCTGTAGCCTTGGACTAAAGTAACTCTGTGTCCTTTGCTAAGTCATTTAGGATTTCAGGGTTTGAGGGCCCTCATTGTTAAACAGAAGGGGGTAGGATTAAATGGCCTGCAGACCCCACAGAGGTTATAATATTCTCTGAGTCTCTATCTCAAAAGCATGTAAATAAGTCATTTGGGGGATTTGCATTGTTTTCTTTATAACTGTAATGCAAAAATTGAGATATTGGGCTTATCTCAGCATGGTTAAAACTCAAGAAATATCAAGCTTATGTTGAGAATCTCCTTAGTGAATCAAAGCATTTACCAAGGCTCTTCTTCAACACTTTTCATCTTCTAAGGTCTCAGGGATAAAAATTCAGTGTATATTAGCAAAGCTTATACTCTTACAATGTCATTGTGGCGTTTCTTCTCATATCACAGGTGACATGCTGATATCTACCTGCATTATGCATGTATATTGATGATCTCGAGTTTCCCATATATTAAAAAAATAGCAACAATAAATGGAACAGAAAAGAACTTAGTGATAGAAGGAACAGAAAGGAACTCTGCTCTCTTTGAAAACAGATGAGATTACTAAGCTCCAGTAAAAGAGGTTGCCTAAAGCAACCTAAGTAATTAAAATTAAAAAAAAATCTTGAAAATGGAAGAGTATAGCAGCTATTATTTGGACCTTTTGTTTGTTTGTTTCCTCTGACAGTTCCATAGGATATAGATATTGTAGGCATGATCATCTGATATTGAGGAAATGTGTAATTATACCTATATTCCTTTTTTCATCCCTATATTATATACCAGCTGGTAAAAAATGCATTCTAGAGACCTGTAATGAATTATTAAATGCTATCCAGATCTTCTCAATTTGTGTAGAAACTGACACAGCTGTTTTCTTAGGTTGTACTTTACTCAAAGTCACAGAATGAGGCCAATCCAAGTCTTAGCTTGCTACTAAACAGATTTGCAGAGCTAGGTCCACAGCAGGTATTTATTGTGCTCAGACTGCTTTGTCTCTCAAAACAAGGTGGGATCTTTCCCCATCTTTTGTTTTCCCAACATCTCCTTGGTATCTCCTTGAATGCTTACCATAGTTGAGGTTCCTTATGGGAATCAGAAATAGCCAGTTTTGCTATAACAATGTTGTCCCTGAAACCCTATAATTCTCCATTCATTGCCCCAATCTGTCCTCCAATACTTTGTGGAATGCTACCTATACAATGAAACCCATTACATAGTGAACGACAACCCTGATGTTCCTTCTATGCTTGTCTTCTATCACCAGAGCTCAGCTTTCCAATTCTATTCTACCTTTCATTCATCACAGTGTGTCCCCTCCTGTGTATTTCTCACTGTCCTTGGGAAACATTGAACCCCAAATAGAACACAATTCCCCACATGTTCTCTGATCAGTATACCACTGTAAGGGAGATGCTGTCTACCAAAAGCAGAATACCACCTTTCTATCAAGCAGGAAAACTCATCAGCTTCCACTTATTGCTCTGTTAAGGAGTGATGGATTTGTTCAATCCTCTCCTTGGTTTCTCAGCAGAAGGCAGGCAGAGGAGCAGTGGGCTTGATTTCATGAATCTCTTTCCTGCTAGAACACAGAAGAGCCGGTCAATACCTTTTCTAGGTGCATTTTGTCAAACCAATATTCCAATAGACAGCCATTAGCACCTCACCCTGTGCTTCAGTGTCACATTTGGAGGAATTTACTTTGACTGATCACAGCTTGCAGGGATCATTTGCTTCTATGGATCCAATCTTATGTTTCAGAACCATTTCCTATCAGTGATGTGTATACCCCTTGCTCACACTGATTTGCAAAGAGCTGAATAGAAAGGAGTTCTTTGATTTTCTTTGAGTCTTATCTACAAGAAAGAACAATCTCTTGCTCCAATCCTTCCCCCACATCCAAATAAGAGCCAAACACTGAAGATAAATGATATCACACCTCTTAATGAATCTGATGAAAGAAAATTGTCACCCTGTTGACATACCGAGATGGCAAATTGCACAGTGCACTTTCCTGGCCCCCGTGATATGGATGATTTTCCTTCTAGGAAGGTATCTGATTTGGGCAGTATATTGTTCTATAGATTTAAATGCAGTGATCAGTCAGATAAAACCATCAAAGTCAGAGTAACTCTGATGTGGATAATAAGCTGACGATGTAGTTTTATCAGGGCCCCGAAGAAATAAAATTTCTAAGCAGGGGAGATTCAAAGACATAATTCTATTCCAGTAGAAGAACAGTGATAACATATGGGAAAATACAGCTTAATAGGCCAAAGGAAACAAAATCCAATTGGTGATAATAACAATAGATTTTACAGGAAAATATGTGATAAGAAAGAAGCCTTCATTGTTTGGGACACCTGTAGTTAATTATTTCAGCTAAAGACATTAAAATCAGTTTCTTGGCTCATATATCTTCATAGAATGTTTGGCAATATTAAATGACAAAGGCTTAATAATCAAAAGTACTGAGTTAGCAAATGTTTTCTAATTTTAATAACTTCTTGTTGTAATTACCAAGTCTTAGAGTGAAATGATTTAATTAGAAAGTAATCAAGAAGTGTCTACTGTTAATTGAAGGAATTATAAAAGATCTACATTTTTAATATATTTCCGGGGTAATAAAATTAGAGTTTACCATAATTATTTTTAAACCTACCTGATGAGGAATGTTTGATGTGAGAGCAAAGAAGTTAATATTTCCAATCGTGACAATACCTGTCACTCACAGGGTGAAATATCAGAGCTTCTTCTCATCTGGGTAGCAAAGATGATGATAATACTACTAATAATGATGATGGTGGTGGTAATAGTAATAATAATGATGATGGTGATGATAATAATGATGATGATAGTGATGGTTATAATAATAATAATGACAACAGTGATGGTAGTAGTAATGATGATGAGATGGCAACAATGACAAAAAAGCCAAATGTTTACTAGGACTTCAATATCTGTCAGAAATAAGTGATTAAAATCAAACTTTTAAATTTGTTATTAACATTTTTGTGCACATCATGACCACCAACCCAATAAATAGTTTGAAATCACATTGAATGAATTCCACAGAATGAGTACCCTGATCTCCAGTTTCTGTTCAATGCGCTTGGTCCATTACATTTATCCTCAGTGCTCTGTCGTTGAAATATGGCCTCTTGAAGTGAGTAGGTTTATCAGTACTCCCTGTGAATGCCAGAATGTGATTCATATTTGCTTTCCACACTTTTAGCTCAATGTTAAAGATCTTTTTCTGAGACATTAGAGCACATGCTCTAATTATTCCCTGTTTATCACTAGGAGAGACAAGCATTCAAGTGCCTGGGACCAGTAGGACATTGCAAGGTAGAAGCTGAAGGGAAAGAATTCCAAGGACAAAGGAGGGAACGGAGAGATACACAGAGAAGATAACAGATTTTGTGACAGCGGGTCCTCTGACTACTACTGCAAGGTTAAATATTCTGGTATTTATTGCTCTTGTGCAGTTGAGAGGTAAGAGTTTCTTTTGAGTATTTAACTACAGATAGTAGTCATTATTGTGGAAACTGGGAAATTCACCTCTTAACTAAACCACCCATCTCTTGCTGTCCCTCCCAGGCCCATATCTATGATATTCCTACATCACTATCCACAGTCCTTAGCTACAGAAAATTATCAGGGACTTAATAGTCATCTGGGGTTTAATGACTCTTCTGTGCGTCTTGGACCATCAACTCCTCCCGGACTCTCATTAATCCCAGGGGCAATGGCTTAGACTGTGATCATTATTGCTTTAACAAACACTTCTAGTAGATGAGAGTAACTCTCCATTCATCTTCCAAGGAAATTCATCCTGCTGGACTGACACTGTCAGCTAGAGACACAAGCTTTTGTCTTGAAGTTAAAAGGAATGGTATTATTGCTCTCTGCATTTATTATATTGAAAGCAAAAGCTAATTAAATGTTAAAGTTCTGGCTGCCTAGTGACAAGGAAAGGCTGGTCAACTTTCTTTTACAAAGTTTTGTTAATATTGTGAGGAGACCTTTACTGATGGGAAGATTAGAGGCATGTCACAGGTAAGCAGCGGGGAACTGACACCTTTAAAGTGGTAGTATTTCAAAGAATGTAGATCTTAATAGGCTAAACAAATGAAAAATATTAAGTAGCTTGCATATGTTCTTTTAAAATTCCTATATTTGTCATTGATCTTTAGATTGATGCTTATAGACTTAATCTAAAAAAAGTTGATACTTGTAAAAACAAAAATGTAAACCTGAGATCATGATTTGCTACACACAAAGTAGCAAAAACTGCCTGTCATGTTCATTGTTCATTACATTTCATGTAATCTCATCAATGATCCAGATTACAGCAAGAAACTTCATAGTGTTTATTATAAAAGAACACACTGAATAGAATCATATATATTACATAAATAAAGATTATATTCAAGTATAGACTCTGACAGTAATTTTTGAGCAAGGGGGACTCCAGTAGAGAATCACATACATTTATACCAGTCTCTAGTACTTATTCTTAAATATTACAGCTCTCTAGTTTCTTTTTTAATTAATCATTTTATTCATTTACATTTTAAATGATATTTTCCTTTCCCAGTTACCCCTTCACAAAACCTTGCCAAGTATCCCCTCTCTCCCCTCCTCTTTGCCTCTATGAGGGTGCTCTTCTACTCACTCACCCAACCCTCCTCACTG
>JADRCC010467422.1:0-24444 GCA_019843855.1 Hylomyscus alleni
CACACACACACACACACACACACACACACACACACACACGCATGCATAAAAACACTCCTATGTCTTAGTTACTGCTCTCTCATTGTGAGGAAGACATCATGACCTGGCAACTGAACAGAAAGCATAGTTCATCATAGTTCATCTTGAACATGCCGGCCTCCTTCCATCTGTCACTGCAATACAAAGAATCTAAGGTAAGAGGAAAATGATGCTAGTAAGACTTTTAGTAACGTCGGTGTGTGTTCAGGAGGAAGAAATGACACTTTTGGCTAATCTTTGAACAAGAGTCCACGACTGACCCTGTGAAAGTGAAGACTTCTTAGTTGAGATCACAAGTGTCCTGTTGCTGCTACTCTGCTTGTATATTTAAATTTACAACATAGGCAACCACATCTCATCAAATCCAGCCTTTCTGGAACAACTTCCTACTTCACAGAAAATATGATGATACTGATTTATACTGATGACTACTTTAAATTCAATTCTTTTGGAAGAGGGCTAGGAGGATTACGTACCATAGCTAACTCCCCCAGCATCTGACGTATTTATTCAGAACTTCTTGTGTTCAAATCTACGCATCAGAGAAGTATGATGGTTTTTGTTTTTGAGACAGGCTCTCTCTATGTAGTTCTAGCTGTCCTTAAACTCACCATTGTAGACCATGGTGCCCTTGAATACAAAAGAAATCTGCCTGCCTCTGTATCTCAAGGACGTGTGTCAACACACTAAGTATTTGTCTTGATCTTTGAGAATGGCTATGTAATAATCTCACCATTACATGGAGGCTGAGGTAATTAAAAGACAGACAATGAGATAGTGAGAAAACTAAGTTCCAGTCCTCTACAAGTATTGTCAGTGTGCTGCCTTGGGAGGGGTTTTTTTTTTTTTTTTTTGGTTCTCCGGGGGGGCACAGATTTTTCAGTGTGTGAAACATGCATAAAGCAACAATTACACTCATTTAAAAGCCAATAACAGTGAACACAGCAGCCCTAATATCTGCTTGTGCAGGTCCAGTGGTAATCCAGACTAGTTTTTGACTCCTCAAAGTCATGGCTCTAGCTTACATCTCAATCACTCAAATCATTCAACCCACTAAGTACAGAATGTACAGTCCCCCCTCCCAAAAAAAAAAAAGATTTCACAAGAGAGAATTTATCATAGTCTTAGGTAGGACTCTGTGTATGCATTTTTAGGGATTGCTTCCTATTGGGATATGAACAACACATGTTTGAGGTATTTACCAACTTGTCCTGGTGAGTGTACTCCCCCAGACTCCCAATGGGAAATAAATGTTTTGATGATCAGTGACACAGTAAATAAAGAGACTGGAATTTGTGCCAGTCATGCAATTGTATCAATGTCTTCAAATAAGTTTTCTTTTGTTTCATATATACACATTATTTACATAATGATCATCGTTTTTCACCTTAGGCTGGCAGTATGCTGCCAGAGAAGGCCATGGACATGGACGCGTTTTCAAATTTTTGTCATTCCTTCAGTGTGCGGAGACCAAAACCAAGAGGAAGGCTATGTCCCCCTGTGAATGTCAGTGATGAGGAAAGATTTGTTTCTAGGAAGGTTGGCAGGTGAAAATACTATTATGGTGTTCATGGAATTCAGAGTAGTCTACCTGACCGCAGCCTGGTTCTGGGAGCACAGGATTCTTGCTTCAAATGAGCAGCAAAGGAGAAAGCAGCAGCAGGTCTTCCTGAAAGGTCCTGATGCAACTGTGTTTGCCGCTTTCATACACCTACCCAGGGAGAACGCCGCCCACAGACTTCCAGTCTCTGCCGCTTCCTGGTCCCTGGGCTCAGGAAAAAAAGCGGAGATCTCTGAAAGTGCCGGCCCTCGCATCCGAGATAATGCCGCCCTGTTTTCTCACCTGGCGGGGCCGGGCCTCACTCCCCCACAGAGTATTGGGGTTGTCGTTTGGGGCGACCAGTATGGCTCAGAGCTGCGCTGACACCTCGAGGTGCCTGAGACCCAGAGGTCCGGGAGTGTCCTGGTAGCTGCGGTGACAGCGAACTGCCAGAAGGGGAGGGCGGGTGAGGGGGGGCGGAGACTAGTCCAGCCTTAGGGCGCTGTCACCTGCCCAGGGGCGGAGTCAGGACAGAAACCAGCCTTTCGCTGATCACACCCAGGAGTCTAGAGAACCTTTCTTGACCATGCAGGGCTCCAAAGGAATAGAGAACCCGGCTTTCGTCCCTTCCAGCCCAGACACCCCACGCCGTGCGTCTGCTTCGCCCTCCCAGGTGGAGGTCTCTGCTGTGGCCTCCAAGAATCAGAATGGGGGTTCGCAACCTCGGGAACCTGAGGAGCCCCAGAAGTCAACTGAGCCATCTCCGCCTTCTTCGAATCCCCCAGCTTCTGATGAGCCCCCGGGGTCACAGCTAAGCGAGCTTGAGGAGGGACCTTGCGGGTGGAGGGACTTCCACCCGCAGTGTCTGCAGCGCTGCAACACCCCGAAAGGCTTTCTGCTTCACTACTGTCTCTTAGCCCTAACGCAAGGTAAAGTCCAATTCCAGCTACTGGGGGCTTTGGCTGAGCTGGTGGTTGAGTGGGGTCGATCTTGGGGAGAGGAAGAGGCAGGTGCAGGGGAACCCCACTGACTCGGCTCTAGGTAACCCCCACCCCCACTTCCCCATGCATGGGTTTGGAACTTGGAGATGCTCTTGCCTGCGGGTGTTTACCACGTTCTGTGTGGTCCATTTTTTAGCCCAGCCACCCCACCCCCACCCCCACCCCCACCCCGTAGCATTTTTAGTTATTTTGTGTTCTGCCTCATTTTGCAGAGTGGATTCCTCTAGGGAAGATTCTGAGAATCCTCCTTTGGGAAAACGATAAGTCCAAGGGTAGTCTGGTCTGTGTTTTAAAACCGTACTATCTAACTGAGATCTAGGGAAGGAATTTGTTTGTTTGTTTGTGTGTTTTTACAGAGAAAAGATTAAAAGCTTTGCAAATAGGAGTGGACTGATTTTCCAACAGGAGAAAGGAGGATAGAAGTACTTACATTATGTAGCATAGATTAGATGGAGGTAATCTTATTTTCTCGATATTTGAGAATGTGGGGACGAGTGCAGTCCTGTGAGTAAATGAGAAAAGGCTCCCAGCCATGCAGGGTGAACCTTAATCAGCTCTTCAGTCTCAGGAGTTATCAGAGGGAGTGTCTGTTTGTTCTAGGAGCCCTTTTAAATTCCCTTGGGACTAACAGATTAAGCCTAGATTTATCCCCTCTGGAGTTGGCAATCTAAACTGAGTTTCCTTGAGTGTGGTGGAGGGAGGGACGAAAGGAGGGAGGTGATTTTTGAAAAGGAAGCAGAAAGGAAGAAGTTGAAGTTGTTGGGTTTGCTTTCAACTCAAGAGATAGAACGAAGGGGAAGTTGTTCTAAGGAGGTAGTCTGAGGAAGGATGGGCCGAAGGTGGAACAGCTTTGAAGGACATACTGAAAGTTAAGTTGAATTTGGTATGTAGACATATTTGGTATTAGTTGAGCCATAATCCCGTACCATTTTGTAATAGTCAAGGATAGATTGAAAGGAATGAAACCCAAGAGATAGTGGAGGGTTACTAGATTTTTTTTTCTCTGCTAAATTGATAGAAAACTAAATTGAAGTCTCTTGTCTCCTGTTCTTATTTTATTTCTGTTTCCCCTACTTCAAGACACTCAGTGCCTCTATTTCTTTCTTTTTTTTTCCACCTTCTGAGTGCTAAGTAAATATTTGTTGACCATAAGTAGGGTTTAACTCCTTTCCTGAAGATTTTTGCTGTATTTGGTTTCCTTTCCTTATCTGAACATAGTTTCTAGTTATGACTTGGTTGAAATTAATCCCAAACTAGTGAGAGTAGAGGATAGTTGCTAGAGAAGTATAGAATTAAAAAGTAAAATATATCTTGTGTTTCACATTAAATTTTATTCTGCAATGTCTGTTACTCCAAGAGACTTTATATTCAACAGAAACTATTGTTTTAAGTTATTATCAAATAGAATTGGTACTCTCAGGAAAATGTGCCTGCTTTAGTTTAAAGCATCATTTATTCTAGTTTAAGAAAAATATTCTGAGAGGGAATATCCCAATATATTAGTTTACACCTAATTTCAGTAACTGAATGAAGTTTCAGTAACTGAATGTGTATTGTGGGTCTCTCTACCCTTGGGAAATCTGGTTCCACTATATATTAGTAGATGTTTGATTGAGAAGAAAAACCACTTAAGGAATGAGTTTAACAGATATATCTCAAAGGCAATGAGTGTTTCTCTACTTCCCAGTGAGTCTCCTATCCTCAAACATTACAAAGGAGAGACATAGTCTGCATTCTTTTTCAGCTAATTCAAATGCAGTACTCTTGGAACGTGTGCAGCATAGAATTGGAGATTCATAGGGTTACATGCTATCTTCGTATAATAATGTAATGAAGGTTTACTGTAAAAGCAGAGAAATCTAGTCACTAGTTATTATTTACTTTTTAAATTTTTACTGTATTGATAGGAAATTTTTCTGTTTAGTCTGGCTATCCTGGAACTCATTTTGTAGGCTAGACCGGCCTCTAACTCACATAGATCTGCCTGCCTGCCTGTCTCCCTAGTCCTGGAATTAAAGGCACGTGCCATTGGGATTAGTGTGACTAATTTTTAATTAGGGTTGTAGGTATATTGGAAGGTTAAAATTTAGGTGGGGATTTTTTCATGTTATCAGGTCTTTATGAACATCGTTTTTAGGTGCTTTGCACATTTCATTTTACTCTCTCCAAATTCCCAATTGCTTTCTAGTCTTTAAAAGGAGCAACAGGCAGGCAGTGGTGGCACAATCCTTTAATCCCAGTATTTGGTAGGCAGAGGCAGGCAGATTTCTGAGTTCAAGGCCAGCCTGGTCTACAGAGTGAGTTCCAGGACAGCAAGGGCTATACAGAGAAACCTTGTCTCTGAAAAAAAAAAAAAAAAGGAACAACAAACACATAATTTTAGGACCTTGAAATGTATGCTATCAATTTTGTTGAAATATATTTTCAGTCACAGTCATGAGAAAGCAACAGTATAGACTGTAGATATTCAGCCCAATTAATGATAAACATAAAACTTGCTAGCTCATAGGCACAATCAATGAAAACTTTTCCTTGCTTTTAGTTTTTCTCTTATTTTCATGTTTCTGCTCCTGTGGATTTAACCTCTATCTGGACAGAACATCTTGTTATCAGTCAACACTCGGCACTCATGCAACTTTCTTTTTTTTTTAAAGATTTATTTATTATGTATTTATTATAAGTCCACTGTAGCTGCCTTCAGACACACCAGAAGAGGGCGTCAGATCTCATTACGATTGTTTGTGAGCCACCATGTGGTTGCTGGGATTTGAACTCATGACCTTTGGAAGAGCAATCGGTGCTCTTACCCGCTGAGCCATCTCACCAGCCCCTCACGCAACCTTCTTTACCCCCTATAGTCCTTTATTAGAAGCATACTTTGAATATGATTTAGAACATTGGTGGTCAAAACGATGCTTAGTTTTTGTTTATTTTTAATCCTGACCTTTTGAAATGATCCATCTAAAATGGCCCTGGTGAACTCACCTATAACCCCAACCCTTGAGTAGCCAAGCCTGTAGGATCATTGATTCTGGGTGAGCCAAGGAACTTCAAAGTACCGTATCCCAAAGTGGGTGAAAGAAGCTTGAGTCTTTGTGAACATGTCAGAAGAAATACACTTGAGAGCTCAACTTCCTCTTCTTGAACTTAGTTACTGATAAGTATGGCTGGCACTAAGGAGGTTATTGAACCTGGTGGTAGTGTCCATTTGTGTGATTCTAGTATTTACTGTACTCTTTCCAGAGAGTATGGAGAGAAATGTCCTGAACTTAAGAACTTTCTGGCAAACTGGTGTCATGGGACTTTACCAGTCTGACTTTAGTTGGTAAATTAGAGAAAAGTGAAATTAGACAAACGTAAGTTAGTATGCAGTAACCATTACTTCTGTTGAACACCTGAAGGCATGCCATTTTATAATGTGAAAGTCAAAGTGAGCTTGGAGGACACATGTTTGGACTGCCTAACTTTGATACTGGAAAGACTTCTGAAGCTGAGCCTGGCAAATACAGAGGCGGATGCTCACAGCCAACCATTGGACTGAATACAGCGTCCCAAATGGAGGAGTTAGAGAAAGGACTGAAGAACAACAATATCAACCAACCAGAGCCCCCAGAGCTTCCGGGGACTAAACCACCAACCAACGAGTACACATGGAGGGACCCACGGCTCCAGCTGCATATGTAGCAGAGGATGGCCTTGTTTGGCATCAGTGGGAGGAGAGGCTATCGGTCTTGTGAAGGCTAGACTCCCCGGTGTAGGGGAATTCGAGGATGGAGAGGCAGGAGTTGGTGGGTGGGGGAACACCCTCATAGAAGCAGGGGAGTGGGAGTTGGGTAGGGGATTTTAGGGAGTGGGGGCAAACCTGGAAAGAGGATAACATTTGAAATGTAAATAAAATATCAAGAAAAAAAAAAGCAGAAGAAGCAATGAGGCAAAGCCCCATGTTCTTCCTTGCTTAATGGGGTATAGAAAAGCTATCACAAAGCATTTGCTCTTTTTCAGGTATTGTAGTAAACGGCTTGGTGAACATTAGCATCTCCACCATCGAGAAGCGTTATGAAATGAAAAGCTCACTGACAGGCCTGATATCCTCGAGCTACGACATCTCCTTTTGCGTGTTGTCTCTATTTGTCTCTTTCTTTGGTGAGAGAGGACACAAACCTCGCTGGCTCGCCTTTGCATCCTTTATGATAGGACTGGGAGCCCTGGTGTTTTCCTTACCGCACTTCTTCAGTGGAAAATATGAACTGGGATCCATTTTTGAAGGTAAGATCTCTGTCAGGTGTTTGTTTGCATTAATCCCCATGATTACATAGAAAGAGGTTTGTTGACAATGTACAGTAAGGTCAGGTCTAAAGTCTCTCCTGCTACTTTGTGTGAATTGTGTAAGGTTGGAGATCAGAGAGATAGACTGTATGTTATTTGTTACCTCAGCGGCTTTCCAGGTCTCTGATTTCTCTGCTTCTCTCGTCTCATATTGTGCATGGTCCCCTTTCAAATAGAAAGGAACTTATCCTGTTTATTCCCAGAGATTCTGAGACTCGAAGGTTTTCTTTTGTACTCATGTTATTTGCAGTGATTACAGCTCTGTGTGCTGGGCTTGCACATTCCTGGATTAAGACAAGACAGGTGAGTTGGACTGTTAGGGCATTTTCTCTCAGGACTGAAGTCCGGTTTTTCTTTTGGTTCTAGTTTGAACTTACACCTTCAGAGTGACCTAGAGACCATGTTACCTCGAGTAAACAAAGCCCATTGTTCAAAGGCTTGGGAGAAAATTTAACGAACCTTTTGACTAAACAATCTTTTTGTTTGTTTGTTTGTTTTTTGTTTTTTTGTTTTTTTGAGACAGGATTTCTCTGTGTAGCCCTGGCTGTCTTGGAACTCACTCTGTAGACCAGGCTGGCCTCAAACTCAGAAATCCGCCTGCCTCTGCCTCCCAAGTGCTGGGATTAAAGTAAACAATCATTTTTAAATCGTAAAAACAGTTACACTAGAGTTAGAGGAACCTGCTTCTGAATTGTGGAAGTTCACCTAAACAGTTTTATGTCCTTTCTGGGATTGGCAATAACAAATATTGAGAAGCCTTTGGGGATTAAGCAACTGAGAAAAGGCCTGGAGAGAGAAAGGAGAAATTGAGATATTGCAGTATAGGCATTTTTTCTTAATTTTTGAAAACTTAGTTTTATATATATTGGTGTTGTGCTGCATGTTTGTATATTGGATTCACTGGAGATACAGATGTTTGTGAGTTGACCTGTTAGTGCTAAGAATTAAAGCCCGGTCCTCTGGAAGAGCAGTCATATATTTTAACCATCTAGCCGCATCACCAGCCCTGACATTTCTTTTAAAGTTAATATTTTAATTTTTTGTGTAAACATAAAAGTAATATTAAAACACGCTCAGTGGTTCAGAGCATTTGCTGCTCTTACTGAAGACATGAGTTTGGTTCCCAGAATCCACAGAGTAGATTATGATCATCGGGAACTCCAGTTTCAGTCAATCTGATGACCTCTTCAGTTTCCATGGACTCTGGGCATGCATGCCAGACACATACGCACGTATAGACAAAATATGCATATATGCATATATAAACATTTAAAAATAATATTAGCATGTTAATGTTTCCCAAGACTGAGTGACTTCCCAATTGCATGTTAATAAGAAATAAGACGTCATTCCCAATAAAAAGATTTATGTTATGCACTTGGTTGTACTTATTGTATAAGTATATTTCATCTAGACATAAAAATGGGAAATACAAGTATATAGAAGAAGAGAAGATGCACTTAAAATACAAAAATTGTCAAATAGGATAGGAGAAGATACGGTCAGTAGACTGAGTTCTTAAGCCGATTCTTTATCTGACATTGGGCAATGTTGCATAAGATCAACTGCATAATTTCACTGGGGATAGTTTTAGGAACAAGGCACACATTGCAGCATAGACTGTGCTGTTACACCTTGAAATCTAAACAGTACAGAACATTCAAACCAACTTGCCTCTGCAGAACACATCCTACTGACTCTGTGATAGGGTAAATGTTTTTATTTGTGTTTGCAGTGTTTAGGGCCTTACTGTTGCCCTTAACCAGGTGCCTGTCTTCTTTGTTGGGCTGTTAACATGTGTGTGCATGTGTGTTTTAATTTTTTTGTAATAGAATTATAATATTTTCCCCTTCCGTTACCTCCTTTCAAAACTTCCCAGATACACCGCCTTTTTCTCTTCTAACTTCATGGTATTATTATTATTATTATTTGTTGTTACATCCAGATATATACATGAATATACATATATATTCCTAAACATAGCCTCCGTCTGCATAGCATTACTTGTATTCATGTTTTCAGAATTGGTCACTAGGTACAAGATTATTGGCGTGCTCATCTCTGGAGAAGATGTTTCTCATTTTGTTTCGGTTCGTTTGTTTGTTGTTGTTATTGTCGTTGTTTGAGATGGGTTTCTCTGAGTAGCCCTGACTGTTCTAAAAATGCTTCTGAGCACTGGGATTGAATGGAATGGAACCATGCCTGGATACTTAAAGAAACTTTGTTGGCAAGTCTCAGATTTTACTAGGTAAAACTAAGTACCTTTTCTACAAAACCTTGGCCTCTATTCCTGTGGCCTTCAGAGTCTATCTCCTGTACTACCTATCCTGAGTTACAGTCACTGTGAACTCTTGATATCCCAAAGGAGAAGAGCTACCAATTAAGGTGTTCCTGGGACATGGAAAGACTTGGCTCACAGCTGAACCTGAGAAGTTGTTACTGAATCGAGAGCAGAAACTCTTAGTGAATGTTGTGTAGTATGCAAGCTTGCCCAAAATTCTTATTGCTCTTGTCGATATTTTTCAATATTTTAGTAAATTAGACTTAGCAGTCCACTGAAATAGGAAAATTTGGCTTACCTTATGTTGGTGTGTCATGCCTATAATAAATATTATTGACATGCAGTGCACAACGCCGGAAACAGTGCCACAGTCTCTAATATCAAGATCTGAGAAAACAATAGTAAAACATTCGATTTCATTTGTTATTTGAGGAAGAATACATAATTAGCAAATAAACAAGATAACTAAAAGTCTATTTACAAGTGCGTCGCAGGGAAGGCTACAGTGGTGATAGCTAGATAAGGAGGGAACAATCTTCAGAGATATTTTTCAAATTAGAGACAAACTTGAGGGCCTAGAAGGTTTCAGGAATTGTCGGTTGTGGCCAGCACAGTCACACCAAGAGAGAAATGTGCTGTGAAATGAACGTGGGGAGCTGGAGGTCAGTAAGGCTGAATGTTTTGCATTTCCTTGGACCACCTGGAACCATGTGCGAGAATATATAAGATGCAGTAGAATGAAGTTAGGAGTGGAAATCAAGATTTTGGTTTTAAACTTCAGAATGGGAAATTCATTATACCCGTTATGTAATACATACATAAATACACACACACAAACACAAACATATATAGACATATACTAGCCTAACAGTACAAGCCAGTGCTAGAAGTGTAAACACTGTACCAGAGAGGCTTCCTAATTCTAAGTTTTAGTAGTACCACATTGATTTTTGGGGAATGTTTTGTTAATTTCTCTTCTTTGTGTTTTTTTTTGGGGGGGGGGCTGTTTTGTTTTTCTAGACAGGGTTTCTCTGTATAGCCCTGGCTGTCCTGGAATTCACTCTGTAGACCAGATTGGCCTCGAACTCAGAAATCCACTTGCCTCTGCCTCCCAAGTGCTGGGATCAAAGGCATGTGCCACTACCTGGTGTTAATTTCTCTTCAAACTGTGTGTGTGTGTGTGTGTGTGTGTATAATAATGCTTAGCTAATAGTTACCTGTTATTTTGAATTTTATGGGTGGTTTTCCTCAAAAAGAAAAATGATGGCATGCACAAAGCAGAAGCAGAGAGGTAGAGAGCTTACATTTAATGTACATAGAATACAGGACTGAAATTGCATTATACATCTGTAGGAAGCCCTGTATTGAAACACAGAATGAATATTGCACTCAAAACCCTTGACTTTGTTACTGTCTACAACTTTACATCAAACAATGTAGTGACTTTATAGTGATTTCATAATCAATAATTCCTAAAAACAAATCCTATATTTAATGTTTTGGTTTATTTGTTTGCTTTAAGACTTATATTTATTACTCATAGTTGATCAGATATTGGATTATTTGAGGGCTCCTTTTTTTTTCCTCTAAATTTAAACAATTTCTTCTTCCCAGACAGAGTGTCATGTGGCTCAGGCTAGCCTTGAACTGTGTATAGTCAAGGATGACCTTGGAATTCTGATTCACTTGAACTGTTTATAATCAAGGATGACCTTGGAGTTCACCTCCAGGAATTATGGGCTACAGGCATGTGCCGCCATTTGGGAGGGACTCGGTGTTCGGTCTGAGAATAAGAGCCTCCTGCATGATTAGCTAGCACTCTACCAACTGGGCTGGGTCCTCACCCTTCTACCTTAATTCAAGAAACCAAGCATCATTTAGAAAAAAAAAAAATCCTAACTTCATTGACCAAATAAGTTAATTCACTTTCAGAAGTAGGGAAACATGGAATGAAAATCTGAATTATTTGTCTAGCTGTGAGAAATATAGAAAAAGAAAAAAACAGGGGATTTAAGTGGCAAAGAGAAACAAGTGTGTTGAACGAACTAGTAAATATAATAGAAGCCTGAGGCCACAGTATGTTCATAAGTAATGAAATACCTAAGTCGGGGCGCTGGGATGGAACTCATCAGTAACTGCTTTTTAATGCCATAGCAGCCGTTCCCAGCAGATCAGAAACTGGGCCTGGTGCCACACCTGTAACCTGAGCTCTGGGAGGTAGAGCCAGCAGATCAGAAGTTCAAGGTCGTCTTCAGGCTCCTGAGCGAATCGTGGAGCATCCTGGAATACTTGAGATGCTGTTTCACAACAGCAACAACACCACCCACCAAAACCCTTAACGCAGAACAACTTGAGAAGCACACAACTCATTTTGCTAACTGATGTCAGCCCTGTAGTTTCGTTTGCAATGAATTTTGAGGAAATTGAAAGGCTTGCATGCTTTGTTTGCTGAGGTGTTTTTTTTTTTTTTCTCTTCCACTTGAGGGAAATCGCTTTGGATGAGTTAATCTCTAGGAGGAGATTAAAGTAAACGTAATATAGTTAGTAAGTAGATGAAAACCAAATATGAAATATGAGTAGCATGTAAGATATCTACAGGTGTGAGAAATGACACCAAAGGAGGGTGAGAGTCCGCAGAGGTAGAGAAGGGGACTCTGGAGCAGCATGCTTTCCTATTGTCTTGTATAAAACCAAAGTAGATTGGAGACAAAGGATAATTTTTTTTTCAGATCGGGAGATTTTATAGAGACATAAGATCAGAGGTGATTAGCTTTGCTTGAGATGAAGGATTTATCACAGGGAAGTTTTGGCCGTTGTTACTTGATACAAAAAGGAGAAGGTTTGATTCAAGAGTAAGAGAAATGAATATTTCTAGGAGTTAAGTTTTGAACTTATTGAGCTGAAAATGGAAAAATGTCATAAAACATTTCCAAATAAGTAGTATTTGACAGTACTTAAAACTTATCTTTTCACTTTTGGCATCCAGTTTTTATGTTGGCTTCTGTGAGCAGGTCAGACCTAGGCTGGCTTTGAACTCCTGCTGAGAATGCCTTGAAGTCTAGGTTGTGCATCTTCCTTGTAATTAAGGCTGTGCACTACCACTCACAGTAGGACACTCATTTTTGATGTAGCCCTGACTGTCTGGAGCATCTTTGTATACCAGGTTGGCATGACTCTCAACTCCTGCCTGTCTCTTGACTCTTGAGTGCTGGGATTGAAGGTGTGCACAACCATGCCTGGCCTTTTGGTGTTTCTTAACTAAACTGTAATCTTTTTTTTTTTTTTTTTTTTTGGTTTTTTGAGACAGGGTTTCTCTGTGTAGCCCTGGCTGACCTGGAACTCACTCTGTAGACCAGGCGGGCCTCGAACTCAGAAATCCGCCTGCCTCTGCCTCCCAAGTGCTGGGATTAAAGGCGTGTGCCACCACTGCCGGGCAACTAAACTGTTATCTTAACTAGACATTAATAAAGAGGATGTGAAATATAACAAATCTTTACTATATAATATTTTGGTTCGACTCAAGGTCATCTGTATTCCTTTTGGATGAGTGCTATTTTAATGTTGCTGATCAAAGTAACTTCCGCACTAAAGGTAACCTTCAGTGAGGAAAATAAAATTCTATTTGTAGACCATTAGGTTTTTAAAGGTTTAAGATCAGTAGGTTATACAGAATTAACTCACCTGGGCCCATAGGGGCTTATAGCAATGGAACTGCTAAGCAGAGAACATACATAGAACTGACGTAGGCCCTCCGCTCGTATGTAAGAGTTGTGCAGTTATGTCTGCATGAGGGACTCCTGACAGGCCTGTCTCTGACTGCATTCATTGCCTGGTTTTGGATCCCTTTCTCCTAACTGGCTTGCTCCTTCTAGCCTCAGTAGAAGATGATGAGCTTAGCCCAAGGGTAACTTGAAATGCCAAGGTTGGTTGATATTCAGAGGAAGCCTCCCCGTTCTAAGGAGAAGGGGAGGAGGGGTGGATGGGGGCTGAAAGTGGAGGTAAGAGGGAAGGACTGGAAAGAGCGGAGGGATGGCAAGCAGTGACTGGGATTTAAAGTAAAGAAATAATTTAAAAAGAAAAAGGTAAGTAGACTAGAAAGAAGTTTGTACAAAGGATGTTGGTCATCCCAAGTAGTTCACTTTAAACAATTGCTCTAAGAAAGTGAGTATAACAAGTGTTAATTTCTAGTTTCTATCTTGTCCTTTACCTTATACTTGGGCAGAATTTTCTTATTTCTTCACTTGAAATATGGAATATTTGTTCATCTATATTAAAGAAGGAATGACAAGAAAAATTCCTAAGGTATTTAACTGTCAGTACTGTACAGGCACTGTGATTTTGTTTGACCATGACGATTCTTTCTTTGATACTTCTTCTTTTTCTTCTAAATGGAACCCATCTATATTTAGGCTTCTTCCTAATGTAATGTAACAAATACTTTTAGCTTAAATGTAATATATGCAATAAAAGGACTGAGCCTCACTTTCAGGGCTAGTAAATGCCTCAGATGAAATTATGGTTTGGGGTACCGGAAGTTGTCTCAGTTACATTTCTATTGCCATGAGAAAATGTCATGAACGAGATAACTTAAAGAAGAAGAGGTTTCTTTAGCTTTCAGTCTCAAAGGGTTTGCTCATATTGGGAGCAGGGCAGGGGTAGACAGGCATGGACTGGAGCAGGGCAGGAGAAGGCAGGTGTGGACTGGAGCAGGGCAGGAGAAGGCAGGCGTGGACTGGAGCAGTAGTGGAGAGCTTACATCTGCTCCACCAGCATGAGGCAGAGAGGGAGACACTGAGTTAGGACTTTGAAATCTCAAAACCCAGCCTCAGAGACACACCTCATGTAACAAGGCCACACCTCCTAATTCTTACCAGGTAGCTCCATCCAAATATTCAAATATGAACCATTGGGTGCTATTCTCATCAAAACCACCACAGGTGATTCAGTCTCCCCATAAGATCTTAAATAGTAGTCATTAACCTGGGGGATTGTTTTTATTTAATGTGTCCTATATTATTGCCTAGTTCTGGTCTACCGTGGAAGGACATGCCTTCTTAAGGTCTCTATAAGAAGTATGACCTGAGGATTTGACATGTCAGTGGTTATTCATTCAATGAGAATTCTTCTACCTCACAAAGTATGGAGGCCATAATCATATACTTAGACTTATGAGAGGATCAAGTCATTCTTTCAACATGTGCTTGCTAAAGTAGTAATCTAGAAGAGGAGATACAAAGAAGTAAGATCAACAAAGAAAAGATAAGCGTGCCAGTGATATTTTTGGTCAATGAGTTCAGAGTAGTCACTCTTGGGATTCTCAGATCATACTTGCCAGTGTGTGTGTGTGTGTGTGTGTGTGTGTGTGTGTGTGTTTGTACTGAGTTAGAATTTTCTTTGGTAACTTGAGCCAAACTTCTTGCCCATGAATGGTTTTAATTAGTAATGTTTCATATCTGATATCTTACAGTGTGACAAAGGAAGCTAAAAAGAGAAGTAGGTTTAGAATACTGTGGAAATTCTTTGAAAGTACTGTTGATGTGTCATAAATACTTGATAAAATACTGATTTCACTGGCATGCTTGGAAGGGGTGCTAGAGTGCAGGATTCTTTTTAAGGGATGTCTAATGTGATTTTCAAGTGAGGTACAGCATAGTTGTGTCTGAGTAGGTAAAATGATTGGGAGGTAAAGATGAAGTAATTTTTTTTTAGCTTCCTCAAAGATTGGTAAAACTGTGGTTTGTGGTGAGGGGGGGAAAAAAAGAGGAAATTCTAATTTCGTAGTCATGTTCTTTAAAAGTACACACATAGGTCGGTGTCAGCCTTATGAGCTCTTTTGTTTTACTTTTAATAGTATTGCCTGTTAGATACAATTGCATGCATCAGAGTCAAGCAGACATTCTGTTTGTGCACTGTGCGGCAGCTCTGTGATCCCACTTAGATTCTTTCAACTAGAAATCGCCATAATTATCTCCTAGTTAAGGCTGTGCCTAGTGTGAGCTTCAGCATTCCTTGAACAGTAGCATAGAATGATGATGAAGTCTGTGGTGATTAAAATGGCTGTCTGCTGTCTGTCTGTCACTGGAGATGGTCCTTACAACACCACAGAAGTAAAATCTTTCCCATAGATTGTATTTGCATTTCATTAGAAGCACCTTGGTCTTGATGTCTTGCCAAAAATGTGGCCAAATATTTTGAAACTTCCACATTTAAGACCTAAGCAAAGAATTACTAGTGAAGCTCAGATAATTGGATCCTCCTATCACATAATTCAATATGGCTGTTTTAGTAGACAACTTTCCCTGATTTTGAATATTTTCATTCTCTGATTTTCAACATAGTAATGGTATGTTATAAGACTTTCAGGAAAAGATAGACTAGTAAGAATAGAATGGAAAAGGAAGTACATCTTAGGATAGCCTCACCTAGGCCACCCATGATTAATTTAACATCTTTCAATCTTTTAAAAATATGTGTGTGTGAATAATCCCAGCATGGTATTGTACTTGCTCCTACCCATGTACTCACATTCAGTCTTCACTAACACTCATCCATCTGTCTACCACAATCATATACATATCTACACATACATGTTGAAAATCCAGCTTAACAAAACAACTGGCTGAACCTATGTATAAAAATATGTCTAATTGTAATATGTGTTGGGTATCTTTGATGTTAATAAAAAGAGTTATAGAATCTATACCTTGCATTACTTAATTTTATGGGTAATGTATTTAACCAATCCTCCTTTGCTATGTTCTTATTAATACATTTTATGGCTCTTGTTCAAAAGGTTCTATTTATTGCTTGTTTATGGCTGAATAAAACTCCACTATGGACTGGTGAGATGGTTCAGCAGATAAATGTCCTTGCCCTCAGGAGTAGTGACATAAACTCCATCCCTCAAACCCACGTGGTCCACAGAAAGAACTGACTCCACAGCTTGTTGTTCTGAAATTCTTTTTTATGTACTGTGCCATGTCTGTACCACTGCATATGTGCAAATGCAAATAAGCATAACAAAAATTAGACTAAAAATCTCTACTGTACCCGTAAACCATGGTTTCTTTATCCATTCATTAGTTGACATAAATTTGTGCAGATTCGATAACTTGGCTCTTACAAACAAGACTGTAATATCAATGGGTGGGTGCATATCACTGTGGTGTTTTGGTCTAGAATTGGAACCTATTGTAAAGCTGCTTTCAGTTTTGTAAGGAATTCCACACGGACTTGAGGACAGCATTCACACCAGTAGTATACAAGGGTTCCCTTTCTCTTCTCCCTTACCACTGTTTGCTATTTCTTGTCTCAATAGTTAAACATTATGTATGAGGAAAGATGTACTCAGTGTAGATTTAGTTTGCATTTTCTTGGTTAATAATGTTGCTTTACAATGTTTAATGTGTCCTTTGTCTTTTGAACAGAGTGGTTTCATTAGCTCATTTATTAATTAGATTGCTGGAGTTTTGTATTTATTTTTTTGAGAGCATTAAATAATCGAGAAGCTCATCATCTGTTAGATAAGAAATTGACAAGGATTTTCTCCCATTCTGTAGGCTGTTTCCTGACAGTGTTAATCATGTCCTCTGCCATGCAGAAGGTATTAATTATTTTACATTTTCAGGTGTCAATTCTTAGAGTCATATCTATTCCTATACCTACAAGTATTTCCCTTGTTTTCTTCTGGCAATTTCAAGGTTGCAGTCTTCCACCATTTTGAATACATTCCTTGTGCAGATCAAGAGATAACGATCCAGTTTCATTCTTTTCCATGTGTTTATCCAATTTTCCCAACACACTTTGTTGAAAAGTATTATTATATATTGCATGTTTTTGGCAGTTTAGTTGAAAATCAAATGGCTGTTTCTGTATGGATTTATTTCTGAGTCCTGTGCCCCATCACTGTGTCCATTTTTGTGGCAGAACTTTGCTGTTTCCATTTTGCATGGTTATCTCATAACTTAAAATTCATATTTGTAATACCTCTGACCTTGTTATTTTTCTCAATTTAACTTTGAGGATCAAGAGTCTTTTGTGCTTCTATATGAATTTTGGAATTTGGTTTTTCTGTTTCTGTGATAATGGTTATTGGAATTTTGAGGAGGATTCGACTGAATCTGGAGATTGGTTTTGGTGATATAGACAGTTCCACAGTATTAATTGTACCGACCTGTGATCATGAGAGGTATTTCTATCTTCCAGTGTCTTCTTCCCTTTTTTGATATTTAAAGTTTTCATTGGCTGGGCGGTGGTGGCACATGCCTTTAATCCCAGCACTTGGGAGGCAGAGGCAGGTGGATTTCTGAGTTTGAGGACAGCTTGGTCTACAGAGTGAGTTCCAGGACAGCCAGAGCTATACAGAGAAATCCTGTCTCGGAAAAAAAAAAAAAAAAAAAAAAAAACAAACAAAACCAAACCAAACAAAAGAAAACTACTGAAGTTTTCATTGTTGAGGTTTCTTGCCTCCTTGATTAAGTTTATACTATTATACATATATTTTAATCTATTGTGAATTGGGGAAACAGCATTTCAATTAAGAAAATACCTCTGTCCGATAGACCTGTAGGCAAGTCTGTAGGCCCATTCCCTTGCTTAGTGACTGATATGGGAAGGCCCAGTCTATGGTATGTGGTGCTACTCTTCAGCAAGTGATCCTAGGTTCCATAGGAAGCAGACAGAACAAGCAATTGAAAAGCCCTCCTCCATGGCCTCTGCTTCATTTCATTCTTCTAGGATCTTGCCTTTAGTTCCTACCCGGAACTGTAACTCTAAACTGTAAAGTGAAATAAGTCCTTTTTCTCCCTTAATATTTTTTTTTTTATGCTGTGCTTTCTTTATCATAGCCATAGAGAGAAAACTGGGGCAATCTTTAAAATAGCTTTCAATGAGTGTCTTAGAGCTTCAGCATGAAAATGATATATAGATTTTGTTGGATTCACATGGAAATATCTTATTTTTTTGTCTTTTGATGGGATTATTTCAGTGGTATTGTTCTTTATATTTCAATGCTTGTGTTCATTTCTAATAGTAGAAGCATAATAAGCTTTATATTTTATCTTGTACCTTGTGAACTTCTTGACCTCATTTAACCCTGATTGAACTTGTTTGGATTTTTTGGTTTCTATGCATATGATTGTGCTTTCTGTGGGTATCTTTTAAAATATCCATTTTGTCATTCATTTTCTTCTTCTGCTTGCCTAAACTGGTTAGAACTTCCCATTTCATTTGAATAGAAGTAGTGAAAGTTGTAGTGGGGATAGTGACTCATGCGTATATTGTCATCATTCAAAGCAGGGAGGCAGGAGGGTTGCCTCATTTGAGGCTACCGTGGATTATGTACTGAATATTAAGTACCTAAGGCAACATAGCAAGACCCTACTTAAATAAGTGGTGAAAATTAATATTTGTATTTTAGGGGATATTTTTCAATCTTTTTTTGTTTGTTTGTTTTAGAATCTTTTTGCTTTTTATTTAGACATGGAATTTTCCTTTTTGTATAACTTATCTAATTAAAATATTCATCCTGTAGTTACCACAAAAAAAGTAACATAGAAAATTGTATTTACATTTTGAGACCAAAATACAAATGCATAGCAGGATGGTGCTCACTCCTGCCCCTCCTGCCTCTGTAACAGAGAAAGCAAGCCCCGGAGCCCTTGTAACGCCAAGGATCGCAAAGGGCTAGTCCGTATATGTGATCTGTATGTAGTGTAGCACAGAAACAATTGTACAAGTCTTCACAAATGTGACCAAAAGTTGAACATGACAGTGTCTGCTTTGTGGCCATTGTGCACGGGGTGAGGGATTGTGGAGGCTGCTGCTTCTTGGGCCCCTCACTGTTCTCATCAGTCATATCTATGATGCAGACACTCTCGAAGGGCTAGAAAATCTGGCTCTAAGTAAATTGGGTGCCTCAGAAATCTTTATGTGCCAAACCGGATGCTGACATTGGGACAGGCAAATGTGTGTCCTTTCTTCCCCTAGGCCTACAAACTCCTCAGGGGAATTAAATCATACACAACCGAATCTGCAACGAGAAAAATGGCCAAAGGAAGTCTTGAAACACAGCTAAGGCATAAATCTGAGGTGGTCAACACCTAGAGAGGGGGCTGTTCTAGACAGCAGGGGCCTGGCTCCCAGTACAAATGTGCCTTTGACCTGATGGTAGAGTTTGAGGTCAGGCTGAGAGAGGTGGTATGGTGAAACAAGCAACCAAGAGAAACATTGCTTTACTTAGCAATACCTGTGTCCCAGGGCAACAGGGACCCAGCATAGCAATGCACAGTAAGGCAGGCCTAGCTTTAGCTGTGCAGGTTTCCTGTGCTGCCTTGGAGTCTTCATTAGTCTGAAGTCTCGAGGGTGCTAAAACAGGAGATAGGCACACAGCCCAGTTTAGCAGGCTGTGTGTCCCCTCAAGTTCATAGCATCTTTTATCTGGTTCATAACCAAGTGTGTCCTCCTCCATGTTTTCTGACAGCAAGGAAGAAACTGGCACTGTCCTCCTAAATCTTACCTTGCCCCTATGTCACCTAGAAACAGGGAGTCTTCCTCCAGAACTGGTTGGCTGGGACCAGGGTGACTATCTACCCTTCCCAAGGTGGCCCATCCCTAACTCTGGCCAACACTCAGAGGCAGAGGCTGCATAGAGTTCTCTGCTGGCCGCAGCACACTGCTGCTCCTCCGAGCACGTCACCATCTTTGCTTTCAAACAAAAGTGAGTTCCACAGCACTGCAATGCTTTAAATCATTCACTCCTGGTAGGAATTCAGAGAACAAGAGAATACAGTGCTAGCATTTCAATCCCCCCAAATCACATTCAGAGCTACAAAAGCCCTGTCATGCCTGTTTCCCCACAGTGCAGGGAAAGGCAAAATAAGGGTCTGTGTGTATGTAAAATACTGAACCAGAAACTAGAAATTATAAAACTGCTGAGGTCCTACATAAATTGATCTCTTAAGATTCTGTCCTCCAGCGAGCCTGAAAACAGGGAAGAGAGGAGTGTGATGAAGATGATGTACGAAGGACTCTAGACTTTACAAACAGCCTTCCTTAAGAAATACTACTGAAGAAAGAAAAGTGCCCATCAAGGAACTCTGAGGGTTTCAACAGGGAGGCTCCCCTGGAGGACAGGCATTCCGGTACCCATTCACTCACTCCTGGCCCTGCATCTGGGCTTGGAGCGACACACTGGCCCTGAAGGTGCCCTTTTGACTAGTGTCTATTCAGAAGAGCTGACCCAGGACAAGAATGGCTTTTGCTAGGCTCATCTAACTTAAATACCCGGAAATAACTTTTTATCTGGAAAGTAAAAGGCTAAATAAATATAGAGGACCAAAAGAAAAAAAATGGAAAAAAAAGCAAACCCTGGGGTATTATAAGTACATCTGGGGGCAATATTTATTAATTAAAACTATGTCTTATAATTCACAAAAATGCTAATTAGCCACATAAGTGTAACTGATCTTAAAGTCCTCAGTAGGACTGAGACTCATACTGTCTTCAGAAATCTGAAATGTGCTACAAGTAGGGTGCAGGGCTAAGGCACACAGGGGAACACCTGGGACTGTACAGGAGTCAGAAGACAAAAGTTCCACAAGGCAAAAGATATGGGTCTTCTGTGAACATCCTCTTCTTCTGTCCCTACTGTCCCTGTATTCCTGCTTCCAGACTCAACCACCAAGGCAGGTCCTGTTTCTCCTCAGGAGAATCTGTTCTTGAATGCTTTAATGGTCTTGGCCATCATCAGGACAATTGTCTTCACAGCTGATTTCCTGGGATCATAGGAAACAGAACTGCTGGCCACAGGAGCTAAGTGGGCATTGCTGGTACTGGGCCCATCGTAGGCCAGCTCTTCAGGGCTGGAGTGGAAGTTGCTGCTGCTGCTGTTGCTTGCAGAAACATGGCTGCTTCCAGTTGTATATGATGCTGGCTTCATCCAGACTTTCTCAGGGACAGCTGCTTCCTCTGTTCCCAAACTTCTCCTGCCTCCGTCAGACATCTCTCAGTGGCTTGGCCACAGAGTTGACAAAGGCCATCTTTGCTTGTTGTCCTTTTGGCTTATTGGCATGTGCAGACCGGATGTTGTTTGTAAGCAGGTGCTGTTGCTGCTCTATGGTGTCTAAAGCCTCAGGTACATCTCCCTCTAAGACTCCTACTCTTTGGTCTTTCTTCCTTTAAGTCTCGGTGACAGTGAACTTTCCATAACTGATCTGTTCCCCCAATTAATACATAATTTCACTCCTCTACTCCATAGAGCTGATCGGATGTGCACCTCTCCAAGACAGGTTCAAGAACAGTAGGACTCCTCCCCTTCAAAGATAGAGTCAATATTATTCTTAAGCACCTGGATACACTGCTGGTGCAAGTTCATCATTTTGGGGAGACAGACACACTTGGAACCTGAATACACTGGCTTCTTAGAAATCACTCTGCGTCCTGTGAACCCAGCTTCTTCTTTCTGGGGTGAAGAGAAAGCTTATCGTTTTTGGCTAAAAGGAGGGAATCAACTGGAGGGAAGGAAGGGGACGGTAGTTGGCTTGTCTGGCAGGTAAGGGGATGTCTGGCAATGCTGGCAGCACATCAGTAGGGACCTTTCGAGGCCTGGTGGGTTCAGCTCCAGCTGCCTGCCACTTCTCTGACTTGTTTTCCTTCACCTTGGGTAATCTCTGAGCTGAGTTCAAGTTCTTACTAGTGCTTTTAGAGTCCTTTTGTAAAGTCCTTTCTCTCCAAGAGCTGTACTGGAAGTTTTCACAACCTTCTTTTTCTTCCAGGGATGGTCATAGATGAGGTATGACTCAAAGGACATGGTGGGCTGCTCAAACTCATCATCCATGTCTGTCTCCTCTACGTTATGGAGCGAGCCTGGTGACTTTTGATCTGAGTTAGTTCTTACTTTCCCCTCCTGAGCCATCAGGTTGTTGGAAACTTTCTCCTTGGCTTTGAGAAACCGGTCTCCTGTCCTGAGTCCTGAGTCCATGCCATCTACACTAGGCTTGCTTTTGTCAGACTTAGTTTTCTCGGAATCCTTGTGTCTGGGCTTTTTAAAGTGGTTGTCTGAAGCAACAAAGGCAAGTGAAGACTTCTTGAGACTGTTGCCTCCCGTATCCTTCTCTTTCTTGACAACACTAGAGGGCAGCTTCTACTTGGCACTGTCCCCTGAGAGTAGCCTTGGGCTTTCCTCTTTGGAAGAGGCTCTGTGCGATTTCTCTCTGTCCACCGCGGAGATCTTCTGATCCCCCCTGGCACCCACAGGACCTTTCTCCTTGTGGGAAGATTCGTGCTGCTTGTTTTGGCTAACAGCCCCTTTCCTTTGGTGTCCACTCACGTGACTAACCCCTAGTTTGTCCTGAAAGGTATTACTGTGGACTTTTCTGGGCTTCTGAAGTGAGATGATGGGCTCCTGGTCCTCCTCCAGTGACCAGGAGAGGTTTGTATACATTGGATGAAGACTTGAAGGTGGAAGGGATTGTACATGGCCATAGTCAGACACTCGGGGTCTGAAGAATATGGTGGTGACACTTTGGGACACTTCTTCCTTTCTTTTTGGTTTTTCAAGACAGGGTTTCTCTGTATTGCCCAAGATGTCCTGGAACTCACTCTGTAGACCAGGCTGACCTCGAACTCAGAAATCTGCCTGCCTCTGCCTCTCAGGTGCTGAGATTAAAGGCGTGCGCCACCACTGCCCAGCATGATTTTTTTTTTTTCACCTCTTCCTTTCATCTCCCCTCTCATGACTGTGAGCCACTTTATGAGGCCTTTCAGGCTCCAAAAGTTTTTTGCCTTTTTTTCTGTCTGTGCTCAGAGCTAAAGGACCAGCTGCCAGAGGGCTCGGCTTTCCTGGTAGTTCCTCTTCCAACTCCTCCTCCCTCTGAAGAGCATCATATTACTAAATAGATACTAAATAGTATTACTAAACACTCGTGGGCAGTTACGGAATTGTGCTTCTCAAAATTGATCTTCATCCTCAGCCTCATTATTTTGCTCTGCTGGAACCAGCTTTTTCCACTGGACCACCAGGTTTCTGGCAAATTCCTACTTGCTCATGTTCACTCTTTTCCCTACCCCAGTCTCCACAAGAATGTCTACTGTGATAGGCAAGACGGAAAGTTTCTTCAAATACTTCAATAGCTTCTCGAGGTCCAGGTTCGCAGCCAGGATGGGCCTGCAACTTCTCCACAACTTGGAGCATTGACTCCGCCACCATCGCTGTCACTGTTGTTGGCTCCTCACCAGAACTCTCAGTCTTCTATAAATGCTGTAGGTTTTTCTAGTTGTTTGCCAAGGCTGGGATAGTTTTACGTGACTCTTTGCCTGAGAACTCTTACTAAATGATCATTATTGAGTTTTGTGAAATATTACTTTGTTAAAGCCTTGATGTAGTAGATTACACTTTTTAAAATTCTCAAATACTGAGCCAACCTTGCACACAGAACAAACTTTACTTGGTAATTACATGTAATTTCTGAGTTCTATTTAGTAATATGTTGTCAGGAAATTTTTTATTTCTATTCAAAAGAGAAGGTATTTTCCTTATTTTCCATCTGTTTGGTTTTTCCTTAAGAAGACCATTGGGTTCATAAAGTAAAATTGAAAGTGTTGTTACATTTCTGGAAGAAGGTGTTTGGTATAGATAAAGTTGACACAGGGTCTTAATCTTTAGGCCTGATAGGTCCCAAATTCAGTGCTCTTTACCTGTTTCTTCTTCCTGATTTCTAGAATTGATTTGGACATTTTAGAATGCAATAAAGCCAGACCACCCGGGGATTCAGATTCTCACCTTGAGAATTTTTCAATTTTTGGGGGGGATCCACTTTACTCAAATTTCTCTAGGAAATTGAATATTCTACAGGAATATTCAAATGCCCTTCATCTTGTACTTTTTGTACAACTGATCTATTTCACCTATAATTTATGTTTAATGACAAACTCTTTAATTCTATAGTCTATAGTCTTTAGGATCTGTTGTGAAATCCTTTTATTTTGGGTATTGAAAATTGTCTGTCTTTGTGTCTCCCTGTGTCTCTGTCTCTGTATCTCTGTCTCTCTCTGTGTGTGTGTGTGTGTGTGTGTGTGTGTGTGTGTGTGTGTGGTGTGTATGTATGTTTGTGAAGGTCTCTATCTAACCTTGACTAGCCTGGAGCTGAGCTCTTTTTTGTTTTGTTTTGTTTTTGTTTTTCGAGACAGGGTTTCTCTGTATAGCCCTGGCTGACCTGGAACTCACTCTGTAGACCAGGCTGGCCTCGAACTCAGAAATC
>JADRCC010467453.1:0-11984 GCA_019843855.1 Hylomyscus alleni
TAAGTGTTCATGCAAGTCCATTGTGTGGGATTGCGAAGGCTTGTGAAACCACATCCTGGCATCTTGTTCTGTAGCTGCAGGAAAGTACTGGAGAGTTCCTCATAAGCAAGTAATTTAATAGAAAATAAGTTATCTCAGGGATCTTGACTTTGAGTTCTTAGAATATAGAGTTGGGTAATTCCCCATAAGATTCCTCATCAAGGAGATCAAATTCCAGTTAATACTTAAATGGCTTCAGCAAGAATACAAGATGGAGGAACCTTTGCAGTGTCTGCCCTGTCACATTAGGAACTCCACAAATATTTAATGAATAAATAAATAAATTGGTCAGATTTATTTTGAATAAAAATCACAGTATTGTTTTTTATGTAAAATAGGAAAGGGAATGAGTATTGTGTGATTGGAAAAACACTGTCATTGTAAGCCAAACATCTGATTTATTCATTTATTCAAAATTTAAAGACTGTTTATGTTTGTCCACAAAAGTAATTATTCACCCTCTCTTCTGATGAATACATATTTGGATAGATTTTTTTTAAAGACAGAAATAAATAAATGCAGTATTATTGATTTTTTTGTAATTATGAAATTACTGTCAGTTTCAACTATTTAAGAGTAGTTGAAATTGATTATATATAGTAAATGTTTCACATAACTGTGCTTAGATTGGGAATTTGTCAGTGAGATTAAATTCCTGTTCACCATCTATATCAGTTGTTCTCAACCTTCCTAATGCTGTAACACTTGAATAGAATTCCTCATACCGTGGTGACCCCAACCGTAAAATTATTTTCATTGATACTTCACAATTGTAAATTTGCTACTGTCATGAATAATAGTGCAAGTATCTGTATTTTCCAATGCTCTTAGACAACCCCTGTATAATGCTTATGCCCACAAGTTAAGAACCAGTGACCTACCTGCTTCTATGACTTGGATTCTGTCTCATTCTTTTTGTTGTTGTTCTTGTTATAAGGCAAAACAAACAAACAACAAACAACAAACAAACAAACAAAAACCAAACATTTTTATGGCCTAGTCAGACTTATACTCTCCTGGGAAATAAGAGAATTAAAGCCGCCCAGCCTAGAACCAAAAAAGGCATTCTTACTGTACGTGAGCAAGTGATTAAAAGAATAGAATTTCCCAGTTATTTTATGATCATGGGGAAGGTACATGTTTGCCAGGGTCCAGCCTCAACAAGAGTAGGGGGTCATCAAGGCCAAGGGATACCTGATAGGGATACCTGGCAGGCAAATAAGAAAGCACACATTTGAGATACAATTCTGACAGACTGCTCTATTAGCATGTGAGCCCTTGAACTCAGGAGTCAGGGTGCTCACCCAGACTTGACTCAGTCTTTTATTGAAATCATACAAAGAAATTGGGTTACAAATTTCATAGGGGGATGGGTAAAGTCTTCTATATTTTCCTGTGCCAATATTTTCTTGTGACACAGAGTAGTACAGATTTAGAACAGAAAAAAAAAAAAAAGGAAACTACACAATCTCAGACATAAAAGTTTTACAGCAAGCACAATTTGTTGTATCTCCCGACCACCAGTCTCCAGTGAGGTCAAGGACAGCAGTATTGCAATTACAAAGTCAATATCTTTCAGACATATGTGAGACACTACAATTTCATAAAAGGGCAAACATGAGGTCATACTGCTGACCCTGCAGTCTTTATAATTTTGGACCCCATCTGTCTGCCTAAAAAACATCCTCACCTAGAGAATTCCTAGGGGGCTACGACCATTGTCCCTAAATCCAAGGAACCACTGCTAACTTTCTGGGAAGTATCTACATATTTTTCCATCCTCGATTTTATAACAAAAATATCCTATTTTTATCATACAGAATTGAGACTGAGACTAGGGGAACAGCTGATGAATTACTCATCTCTGCCTGTGGCTCTAGGTTACTTTCATTTCCACTGAGTGACTGTAACATACATTTCTCTTGAATTCATGAACAGCCTTCACTTTAATATTATTGGCAGCATCTAATTTCTGGATATCAAGTGGGTTCTTACTACATCTTGCCAGGTCACTGAATACTGGTTTAATCAAGGAAGGAAGAAAGAAAAGGAGTAACAGTAAATAGATAAAGAAAATAGTAAGTACTAAGAATAATTGCAGAAATGACATCATGAGTTGCTTGCACCAAAGAAGCAGGCCTTGCGACCCCTCAGTACTCATACTGGGAACCACAAGAGGCCATTGCCTCGCACTCTGAAACACAGTGCCCACCTCAGCAGGTTTTTCTTTCTTGTCATCAGGGGTCCCAGGCATCTCGAACTTAATGTGGGATGTCTCCCACATTATGAGTTATGGGTTTATGGTCAGACATGTGATGGTTTTGTGGTCACACAGTTAATATACCATGAAACATTACATGGTCAGTCATTTCTCTGAACAATGTAAACAATTCATATTGAGTAATTCACAAACATATTGAGGAAGAACAAACAAACATAAACAAATAGCCAAAGTTGATCTCTGGGTAAGGATATGATCAAAGTCTAACCTTGTTGAACTAAAAAGGAAAATGGAGTAAAGTTGTCTTTGAACAATTTAAAGGAGGATGATTGTGATGTATCTTTCCTTTATAAAGGCAATAACTAATGACAGATAATTCATATTATGTGAGAGCATAATGGAAAAATAAATGAAATGTCTGTCCCATATAGTCTAAATATAATGCTTTTATTAAATTTATTTATTTATTCACTACGCAACCCAATATCACCCTTTCTTTCCTCCTAATACCCCGGAAAATGAGATTTTCTTTGGTGAAAGTATTTCAGGCTGTGGCATTGTAGATTTAGAATTCCTCAGGGGCTTGTTTAGATTTCTGACTAAGTGCTCACCCTATTATTTTTCAACAGAATTTCAGAGTCTATCACTGCCTATGTACCATTTAAATACACAAGCATACAAACAGATACACACACAAACTCACAACCATGCACACATATACACTCACACACATACATGCACACTCACAAACACACATACTCAACACACATGAAGTCAAATAACAGAGGTTAATAATCTATGACAAGACAATGCTGGGAGTAGAGAAACATTAAGTCAGGAAAGCTTTTTACTGGAGGACATAGGAAGGGCCTACTGAAGGTTATTGGACTGAGCCAGGAACTATAAAGAGTTTTAAAGTAGAGAGGAAAGTAAAAGCAATAGTCATAGTATATAAAATAGCCCAGAAATGTGAAATCTCTTGGTAAATTAGAAAACAAGGCCCATTGATTATTAGAGATAGCAGTCTATAATGGTGGGAGAAAGCTGTGCCGAAGAATGTGGTACAAAGAACCATCTGGAGATGTGTACTGGAGGTCTGAAGAAGAAACAAACTAGAGATACATAAGGGAGGAATGCAAAAGAAAAAAAAGAAAAAAAAAAGCACACCATCTCAGACTAAAGTACCAATGGGAATAGGTGAGGAAATTAATTCTTGGAAGATCTAGGGGGCATGATTGACAGGACACTTTTTACATCATTTCAACCAACAGCTGACTTTCTGAAGTCGATTTTCCTTTATTTAAAAAAGAAATCTGATTTTTCTGCATAAATGATGATACATTTTTCCTCTCTGTTGAATTGTTTGTAATTCAATGAACTCATTGAATCAGAAAACTCATCGGAGTCTCAAGAAATTAAAAATATCTGTGGTTTTCCTTCTAAGATCAAGAGACTAATGTCATCTGCAGAACTCATGCCATTGCAGCATGTCCTTGTCCTGTAGCTCTGGGAAAATGCCAAAAGCTGGATTCTGGTTGACAGCCAGTTAGCCTGACATGGAGACAGAGAAGGTAGCTATCAAGACTGGTTGGCTTTCACAGAGTAGCTCTTGAGCTTGATCTCCTGCAATGATATGTTCCTGATTGTTCATCACATATGTGTGTTCTCAGTAACAGCATCCTTCTTTCCTTAACTTGAGCCAGGCTCTGGCTTGAGTGTAACTCTGGTCCTGACAGCCTAACACTATTGTCTCTGCTTTTCTATACCTCCTGCTTGTCTTCTTATTCACCACTCAAATCTATGCCCCATTTTCTTCTCACCTAAACTCCAAGTTAGTCTGCTAAAATGTCAGCAATTGATCCATTATGGGTTCCTCTCCTATCATCCATCCATCCATCTATCTATCTATCTATCTATCTATCTATCTATCTATCTATCTGTCTATGAATGAATATCTTAACTATTTCAGTTCTAAAGTTACCCATCCAGCTCTTTATTTTCATCAAAACTACATACAAAACTACTTTAATAGATCTACCATGGTAGCCATGGTTTCTAGAACCAAAACCAATCTTCCATTCAAGATTAATTCTCCTACCACTCTCAGCCTACCTATGCACTAATTCTTTCTCTTTTGACTCTCTCACTCTAATTCATGACACCCGACAAACTACAACAGAGTTTGGGGCATCCTTCTTCGTAACACTCTCTTTTTTTGTACTTGATCTAGTTAGTCACTTAAACCTCTCAATCTACTGCCTACAGCTTTCTTTAATAAGTCACCTTCCTGTTATGATTATCAACAATATCTCTTTTATGTTGTCTCTCCTGTTTAACCTCTTTTTAGATATTTCCCCCCTCTACTGATAATCATTTTTACAAAACATTGTGGTTCTATAGATTATTTAATATTACTATCAAAATATGATTTGTTTATGCACTACTTAAGGCTTGTCTGAATCCTTACTACATAAAGATTTATTGATCAGCTCCCCCCACCACACGCAGCATTGTGAAAGACTGCAAAATTAGAACAACAGACAAACTATACATAGAAAAAATCCAAATCCTCAATGGCTCTAAGAATGATTTCAAAAGCACATATAATGCTGCGATATGAGTAGTCTGCTCCTATATATGTACAGAAAAGAAAGCGATCATGTTGCATAAAATATTTTATATGGCCCCCAACTGTTGTGGCATTTTCTCTGTCCAGTCACATTAGGGCAGTGACAGGCCTGTGACTGGACAGGAATAGAGAAGTAAAGCTAGAAGTTGAGGAGGAAAAAGGGCAAAGAGCAGGAAGGGGTGGAGTTCATCATCATGGAGGCAGAGGAAGATGACGATTCAGACCCTGCGTGGTTATAACAACCAGGCTAAGGTTTTTACAAAGTTAGATTAACTGGGTCAAAACATTGTCTTTTTCATTTGGCACTGAAATTATTTTTTGGTACATTGTAATTGTGATCTTATTATTATATAAACCTGATTAGATAATTAAGCCTTAAGAGTCATGCTTTACCGGGTACTACATGCGCTAGATGAATGATTGTGGGGGTGGGTAAAGCATTGCATGTGAACGAGATGTTGCTAGCTGGGAGAAAATAGTAAGAGCCTGCTGGAACATGATGTTGAGGCTGAACAGTACAGGCACTAGAACGTGGACCGGAGGGAAAGAGAGTTTGTGGGGTGGATTCATTTTTAAATATTCCTGCAACACCCAACTACTAAGTTTATACTTCCCTGTGTGGGTGTATTAAAAAAAGAAAAACAAAGGAATACTGAGGCTACTGCTGCCAGTACAATGGCCACCAAGGATTCAGATATTTAATTAAGCATAAAGAAATCAACTAGCTTTTAGTATTATAGAGCAGATTTTACAATGTCTGTTTGACTATGAAGTCATGAAATATTATCACCTCCTCCCCTTAGGGAGCATTATTTTTATTGATACGGGGACAAACATAACTACATACTCAAGAATGTTTCTCTAAGTTATGAAGTAATACTGGCCCATAGCTTGAGTTTTATTTTGATGTTACTCTTAGCTAAATCAAAACAAAGTTTAAAAAATGTGGAGAATATAAACTCCTAGTGACCAGGAGCACAAGAACATTAAAGGCATTTCTTTGACTTGCAAGATTACAACACAGTAAGCGGTAACTCTAGGGAGTGAGATGGGGCTGAGCAGGGTAGTGATATTCGGTTAGAAAGAGTTTCTTGTAACTAAGTTGTAATAAAAGGATCCATTTTATAGGTGTGCCTATGTGACTACATAAAAAAAGAACCCAAAATAATAAATCTGACATGATTTTTATTCCTTTTGACCTGAAAAATAGGAGAGTTTGGTCTCTTGAGTGTCCAGAATGAATTATGGTGGTGGTGAATTCTATATGCCATAGCTGTGTCAAGACTGCTATGGAATGGAAGCCTACTTTAGATTAGTGTCTGGAAAATATACTTTATTAAATTATTTGTTCATGACACTCCTTTTTAAAGAGGAACGTTTGATGAGTACAAAATAATTTTTAAATTTCTTATTTAAAATACTTAATATTCAGATATTTTTAAATGGTTTAAAAGTATATTTATCTTAAGTAACTGGAAACTACTTTGTTAAAAATTACCTAATATTTCTTCATAGACAAATGAGTAAGGCAGTTGCTATCTTTAATTGCCCAGAAGTTCACAACTATGTAGAAGAGACAGTACATGAAGAGTATAGCATATAAACATCAGATTAGAAGAATGCTGAACACAATTTATGCTAAGGATATTTAAATTTCTTATGAAATGTTGAGAAATTGGCATACACAAATATATATTTGCATATATAATGATGATTTATTTGAATGACTACAGACTGTTGTCTAGCAGATCATATGATGAATGCCTATGTGTAGAAGGTTCAAAATCCAGTAATTGTTCAGTCCAGAAGGCTGAACCCAAGTTTTCACTTGGTCTTCAGTATATACTGGAATCTCAAAGAAGTATAATTTACTATCAATGAAGGAAATGGATTTGCTAGCATAGACAAGTAAAGAGAGAGAGCTGACCTCTTCAATGTCCTGTCCATAGCCTTACAGCAGGAACTGTAGCCAAGATTAGAAGTGTGTCTTTCCACCTCAAAGATACATATTAGAAGTGTATCTTCCTTCTTCAAAGGTTCTACTTAAGCAAGAAACCCACGACCAGTGTACCTAGCCATTTTTCAATTTTAGATAATTCCATATGTAATCAAATTGACAACTAAGAATAGCCATCACAAGTCCAAAATTTGTGAACTTGACACAAAATTATATCACCTTATACATGCGTAATTTCCAAATGAAACAATAGCAATATTATAATTACAGTTAATATAGTATAACTATGCAAGATATAATTGCAAACATACTATATATTTAACCAGGTTATAACTATATGACCTGGTTAAATATGATATATTTATCCCTGGTACATATCCCTGGTACATATCCCTCTAATATGATATGATTATCCCTGGTACAACCACAAGTACATTATAAATTTAGAATAAGTGACAATGTCCCTTGAATGGCATTCTTTTAGTATTTTGAACTTAAATATGATAACCACTGATATTCTTTTAATTGATGTTACATCATATGATAAAGAAATTGAAGGAAAAGCATAAATATCTGTCCAAGTGCATTCTGTTTTTTTTCTTTTCTTTTTCTTTTTTTTTTTTTTTTTGGTTTTTCAAGACAGGGTTTCTCTGTGTAGCCCTGGCTGTCCTGGAACTCACTCTGTAGACCAGGCTGGCCTCGAACTCAGAAATCTGCCTGCCTCTGCCTCCCAAGTGCTGGGATTAAAGGTGTGCGCCACCACCACCCGGCTTCAAGTGCATTCTTGACACAACAGATACCCTCAAGTCGTTTATAATCCTTCCTTTTGCAATGGTCACATGATCTTAGCTGATATTTATACCTATATTCCTCCACCTTCAGCAAGCACCTAAGCAGGCCTTGGCTCATTCTCTGGAGGAGTGATCCATACTTGCATTGCTAAAGGGTCCATGTCCTTTGATCTCCTGCTTGGATTAGGTTGTTCTCATTCCCCATTGACTTTTTCTGTGGGTCTCAAGGAGTGATCGTGAGTGGAACTGTTCCCATTCCCAGCTTTTAATTCCTGGATCCAGGGATCCTGTCTATGGGATAAACTATACCTGTTGGATCCTGTTTCAAATCATATACTACTTTCTGGAGAATCCTGTCACACTCCTTTAAGGTGCACTCACCTCTGTGCCACTCTGATTGTGTCTTCAAAAGCCCATTCTGTCCTTCTCTCAGGCAAGCTGCTTCAGGATATCCACGGGTCCACTGTCTCAGTTCTCTGACTGTGAAGTTAGTTCCTACATTGGAACCAATACTGTGTGGAATAACATAACTATGGATAAGGCATTCAGTCAATCCACGTATGATGGCTTTGGCAGAAGCATTACACTCACAAAAGGCAAATCCATAACCCAAATGAGTACTGTCATTTCCATAGAGGAAGTGGTTCAATATAGTCAACCTCCTACCATGTTGCTGTCTGATCCCCCTTCTAGGAAGGACTGAAGCATCCACACTATGGTCTTCCTTCTTCTTGAGCTTCATGTGATCTGTGAACTGTATGTTGAGTATTCCAAGCTTTTGGACTAATATCCACTTATCAGTGAGTGCATACCATGTGTGTTCTTTCGTGATTGGGTTACCTCAATTAGGATGATATCCTCCAGATCCATCCATTTGCCTAAGAATTTCATAAATTCATTGTTTTTAATAGCTGAGTAGTCCTCCATTGTGTAAATGTTTCACATTTTCTGTATCCATTCCTCTGTTGAAGGCCATCTTGCTTCTTTCCTGCTTCTGGCTATTATAAATAAGGCTGCTATGAACATAGAAGAGCATGTGTCCTTACTACAGGTTAGAACATCTCCTGGATATATGCCCAATAGTAGTATTGCTGGGTCCTCAGGAAGTACTATGTCCAATTTTCTGAGGAACTGTCAAGCTGATTTCTAGGTTCGTTGTACCAGCTTGCAATCCCACTAACCGTGGAGGAGTGTTCCTCTTTCTCTACATTCTCACCAGCATCTGCTGTCACCTGAGTTTTTGATCTTAGCCATTCTGACTGGTGTGAGGTGGAATCTCAGAGTTGTTTTGATTTGTATTTCCCTGATGACTAAGGATGTTGAACATTTCTTTAGGTGCTTCTCAGTCATTTGAGTTTCCTCAGTTGAGAATTCTGTTTCAGCTCTGTTCCCCATCTTTAATAGAGTTATTTATTTCTCTGGAGTCTCACTTCTTGAGTTCTTTGTATATATTGGATATTAGCCCTCTATCAGATGTAGGATTGGTAAAGATTTTTTCCCATTTTGTTGGTTGCTGTTTTGTCCTATTAACAGTGTCCTTTGTCTTACAGAAACTTTGCAATTTTACGAGGTACAATTTGTCATTGGTGTTCTGTTCAGGAAATGTTCCCCTGTGCCTGTGTGTTTGAGGCTCTTCCCCACTTTCTCTTCTATTAGTTTCAGTTTATCTGGTTTCATATGGAGGTCCTTGATCCACTTAGACTTGAGCCTTATACAAAGTGCTAAGAATGGATTGATTTACATTCTTCTCCATACAGACTACCATTTGTTGAAAATGCTGTCATTTTTTCCATTGGATAGTTTTAGCTACTTTATCAAAGATCAAGTTTCCGATGGTGTGTGGTTTCATTTCTAGGTTTTCAGTTCTATTCCATTGGTCTACCTGTCCCTCTTTGTACCAATAACATATACTTTTTATCACTATTGCTCTGTGGTCAGGAATGGTGATTTCCCTAGAAGTTCTTTTATTGTTGAGATTAGTTTTCACTATCCTGGGTTTTTTGTTATTCCAAATGAATTTGCAAATTGCTCTTTCTAACTCTATAAAAATTTGAGTTGGAATTTTGATGGGGATTGCATTGAATCTGTAGATTGCTTTCGGCAAGATGGCCATTTTTACTATATTAATCCTGCCAATCCATGAGCACGGGAGATCTTTCCATCTTCTGAGAACTTCTTTGATGTCTTTTTTCAGATAATTGAAATTCTTGTCATAAAAATCTTTCACTTGCTTGGTTAGAGTCACACCAGAGTATTTTATATTATTTGTGACTATTGAGAAGTGTGTCATTTCCCTAATTTTATTCTCAGCCTGTTTATCCTTTGAGTAGAGGAAAGCTACTGATTTGTTTGAGTTAATTTTATTTTTTATTTTTTATTTATTTTTTTGAGACAGGGATTCTCTGTATAGCCATGATTGTCCTGCAAAACACTCTGTAGACCAGTCTGGCCTTGAACTCAGAAATCTGCCTGCCTCTGCCTCCCAAGTGCTGCGATTAAAGGTATACACCACCACTGCCTGGCCTTGAGTTAATTTTATATCCAGTCACTTTGTTGAAGTTGTTTATCAGCTGTAGGAGTTCTCTGGTGGAATTTTTCAGGTCACTTAAGTATACGATCTTCTCCTCTGCAAATAGTGATATTTTGACTTCTTCCTTTCCAATTTGTATCCCTTTGACCTCCAATTTGAATCCCTGTTGTCTAATTGCTCCAGCTAGGACTTCGAGTACTATATTGAATAGTTAGGGAGACAGAGGGTACCTTGTCTTGTCCTGGATTTTAGTGGGATTGCTTCAAGTTTCTCAGATTGCTGTTTTCTATTGGAACTTCAACTTCAATCAATGATTTGAAGCTAGAATCTATATCTGAGGAAGAACATGGGATATTTCCTTCTCTTTGCTTGAGTTTTGTCACCCAATATAATTTCTAGTTCCATCCATTTATTTTCAAATTCCACAGTTCCACTTATCTTTACATTGTTAATAAAATTCCATTATTTATATTTACCACATGTTAAGTACTCATTCACCTGTTGGTCAACTTCTAAACTGATTCCACTTCCTTGCTATTGTGAATAAAGCAGTCATGAACATTTATGACATGACATGTATCTCTATAGAAGGACTTATTAGGTACATTCCCTAGAGTAAGTATTTTAGGTATATAGAAGGAGAATAAGGTATAACCCTTACCTTAAAATGGAGTCTATTGTCACTCCCAATCTCATCTCAGTAATTTTGTTATTGCTTAAACATCTTTCCTATTCATTATTTTAATCCAAGGCATCTACCAGAAAGACAGTATTTTCCTCAGTATCCTTCTGGCTACATACACATGCATAAGACCCTTCCTGAGTCCGTTTACCTACTTCTTGGATGACACCCACCAATTTGATATACATATGTGAAACTTCAACTCTGATGGAACAAATACTCTTGAACTCTTTAAAGTTTTCTCTAAAGTATCTTGACATATTCCACCTCTAGAGTTAAGACATGTATTTTGTTTGTTTGGTTGCTTGTTTGTCTGGGGTTGTTATTGGTGGTATTTTGTCGTTGTTTATGATGCTGTTTTGTTTTGTTTGTTTATTTTTATGTATGTGGTGCTATAGAAACTAAAACTGGGACAGATTTATCTCAGTATGTCTTATCATGACTTTATACATGCAGAAAACTTCTGTTCCATAAAGGCATTCTCTCTTTCTCCTTCTGCCTATCTCCTACTTTCTATTTTGTCTCCTTACTTCAGTTGTTTGTTTCTATACCGTATTGATAAAATGTTATTACTCTCATCATATTTCACTGTGTAGCTATTCTATTTTGAAGGTTTTTTAGAGTCTTGAAACACATCAATCTTTCTCAGATTCTGTGACTAATTTACCCTTCATTTCAATCAAATTCTCTTCCCAGTCAAGGGTTGAATTCCTGGTAATGTCACATAAATACGTTAAGAACTTAGGTGAGTTACGCCACATTCATGACTTATGAGATTCTCTTCTGCTTTAGGTATTATTCTATATGTTGTTCAGCATACATTGTATATTCAACAGTAGAGAAAATAAGTATAAACTCTGATATTATAGTAAAATCTAATATTTAAAATAGACCTAAACATTTAATTTACAAATATAATTAATGCCATAAGAGACAACAATAGGCCTTTATATGAGAATAATTTGATATAGAATGAAAAGAATAATATATTTTTCACTTATTAGATATTATATACAAATGCAACAGGATTCATCTTTAAACAAACATATTTATACATATTTATAACTATAAACCCTGACTTAGAGAGATGACTCAGCAGTTTAGAAAGAATACTGCCATGGAAGAATAAGACCAG
>JADRCC010467464.1:8859-22910 GCA_019843855.1 Hylomyscus alleni
TAAATAAGGAGTCCACTTTGTGTTGGCTAACTACTTATGGGAAAAAGGTCCTGCCCTGGCATGTGGTTGAGTATACCCACTGACTCTCCATTGAGGGAAATTGATCTTATATTTCCCAGAACACATCAATTACAAGTAGTTTCTTGGTTGTGGGTGGAACCTCATGTCCACTTCCCATTATCAGTGCTAGAACCCCAACTGGTTTGAACCTGTGCAGGTCTGATGGGTGGTACCACAGTCTCTATGAGTTTCTATGTTTATCAGTCCTGTTGTGTCTGGAAGACACTGTTTTCTTGGAGACATCCTCCACCATCTCTGTCCCTTACAATCTTCCCACCTCCCTTTCCACACAGATCCCCCCTTAGCCTTGTAAGAAGGGTTTGATGGAGGCATCCCATTAAAACTCAGTCTTCTGAAGTCTTTCATGCTCTGCAAGTATTTAGCTGTGTCTCTCCATGTTAATTACCATCTACTGTGAGAAAGAAGCTTCTCTGATGAGGGTCAAGCAATGCTCTGATCTAAGGTCATAGTAATAGGGTATGTTTCTTTAGCGTAATAATAGTATGTTATTTTCCCCTAGGCACATGCCCATCCTATCTAGTCTCAGATTCTTGGCCACTTCAGTGATGTCAGGTTCCATTTGGTTCTACACCATGGAATGTGTCTCAAAAACAACCAAAAAGTGGTTGGTTACTCCCATAACATTTATTCCAGTATTGTACTAGTATTTACTATAGGCAGGCAGGTAGCTGTTGTAGGTCATAGGGTTTGTAGCTGGCTGATACTGATGCTTACCTTTCTCCTCCAGTACAGAGTGCAGTACAGAGTACAGAATGCAGGTTGCAGAATGAGGTTCACAGTGTGCAGAGTATCTTCAAGCACCACGAATGCTCATTGTAGTGTTGGGGTTAGCCTTATGCACTGAGTATTCAGAAGCTGAGTTCTGTGATCTTGTCCATACTAAAACTTGATCTTGGGGCACTGTTTTAACCAATGTTCTATAAAGAATGTTCCCCAATAGTCCCTGATTGGTTACTAAAAAGGCTAGAGCCTATGACTGGGTAGGAGAGAGAGGAAGGTAAGACTGGAAATCAAGCATTGGGGGGGGGATGGTTTCAGGTAGGGACTATGATATGAAGAACAGAGGAGCTGGAAGAAGAAGGTTGCCATGAGACAGGATGGATCATGAGCACTTGGCCAAGAGAAGCTTGTCCTGAGGATACACATGTAGCTGAGCAAGACACAGCTCACAAGTGATGGGGCATTTGTCGGATTATTAATTCCCTAACTGGGTTAGAAGAGCTTCAGAACCTGCTCCGCACAGTTCCAGGGGCTTGTAAACAAAATACCAGGTGTTTTACCTTTCATTTGGGAGCTAAACAGATAAGAGAAGGATAGAACTCCCTCCCTTAAAAATTGCTGTGGTGGAGCAGGGGTGAAGCTTCTAGTTGGAAACCTATCCAGCCTCTCCATGATCAATTACATAAGTGTCATCTTCAGCAATAGTAACTTTTCAGAAGGTTGTGGAGAACAACTGGCAGCCTTGGCAATGGCCTGTGATGTTGGGGGAATCCATGGAATCCTTTTGGCCAAGGTTTCAACAAGATAGAACCCATTCCTGATCCTGGAAGCTTTCCTTGATGGCATGAGATGTCTAGTTGGGTCACCATTTCTCCCATTATATGGTAATTGCTTTTAAGTTCCATTCATGGGTATATATGTTTTAGAAAACTTCTACAGCAGTTAAGTTTTCTTCCAATTTTCAAGCTCTACTTGTCCCTCCCAAAGTCCTGCTTTTACCCTACTCTCCCATCTCCTTTGAATCTTCTTATTCTAGTTTCCCCTTTATCTCTCCATAGCACTATAATCTATTTCTCCTTTCTTGGGAGATCCCGGGACCACACGTTTAAAGAAAACTGGCTTTTCCTCCCTAACCAGCCAACAACTATCAATAGCTCATCAGCTAAGTGTGAGAGCTCAGATTTTATGCAGAACAATGTCTCTGCAGTGCTCCAGTCTTCCAATAAGCCAGGCTTTGCAGCATATATGTGCATGCTTGTGTTGGTTGGGAGAAGGTGAGACTGGAGGATATGAAAAGGAAAGAAAATAATTTTAGGAATTTGCCATGCCAGTGAATAGGACGTAGCTAACACTCTCACCACTCACAGCTGTATAGTCTTAGAAACTTGTTGAGCCTCTCTCTGCACATTTCCTCACAGAATATGGAAACAATAGCATCTGTCTCCTGTGCTTAGTGTGCGTGTACAAGACAATCATGGTTGTAAAAATGCTCAACGTCATGCAGGTAGAACTTGATGACAATGATTAAGGTGCCGTGATAACACTGCAGAGGGATTGTTGTTGTTGTTACTGTTTGAAGCAAGATTACTATTAGCTCTCAAACCTTATTCTTAAAATGAGAGAGACCTTCACGTTGGAAGTACCTACCTAGTTTCAAATGCTTCATTTACTATGAAGGAAAGTACATTCTAAGTAGGTAATATGTCCTGGCCAGTATAGAAAAGGGACAGGAGCCAAATAGATATATCTACTCTCTCCACCTTTTGTCTCATTTGCATAGTTAGAAGGAAGGAGGAGCTGATTTCTATTCAACAGTGGGTTGCTCAAAGTCTCAGTGAATCTGTCCTGTCAAAGCAGTTTGAGCCACATAAAGGGGAGACATTAAGTAAACTCAGGCACCAGCCAACAGCATCTATTGATTGATTTCTGTGTGAAGAGTGTTGCATTTTGTGCTGAATGGGATCCCGTACGCTCATTCTCCAAGGCAGAGAGTTGACCTGGTATAGGTTGACCTGGGTTTTTCTGTAAAAGCATTCCCCAGATAGCTGCTTAAGCAGCTGTTAACCGAAAGAGAAAACTCCTTTCCCGGTACCTTTCACTCTCAAGCCTCATGGCGCTCCCAGGATATCTTCTGTGATGTGGACTGTTTTCATTTATCCTGGCCACACAGCCTCTCCTCAGACCTGAAAAAGGCTTGAGAACCTGGAGCATAGGCTAAGAACTCAGTTTTGCAGGGTTTAAAAATAAACAAGGTTGGATTGTGTAGCAAGATAAAGCTCTCCGAATTTCTTTATAATTCATTTTCAATTTGGTAATCACGTTGGCTATTTAATCATGTTTAGATTGCATTTGTATTTCTCCCTGCAAATTGGCAAAGGCTGCAAAAGTCCCGTGTTCATACGATGGGAGCCTTTATGTTTGATTTTGCTCTTTCCTCTTGGGTGTAGTATGAATGTGGATCCCACCTGAGCGCCTGATGGTTACGTATCAGCCGTATCTACACTCCAAGGAGAGAGATCTTAGAAAGGTCCCCTAATATTTGTGCCTGTGTGCTCTCTGTAGGTGTTTCGGCTTGGTTGTTTTTCACTCTCTTGTCCCATTTCAACCCTCTCAATCAATATTCATTTTTATCAAAAATCACATTATTTACATTAATCCAAATTCTCACTATGAATTGCTTTTGAAAACTGAAGAACTGTGAACATGTCTGTGCAGCAGGATTCCCTATGTCTTCATCATTTCACATTCTCAGTAATTGTTCTTGGCAAAGGTGTTTTGTTTTCTGTCCATCTGTGCTAGTTGTTGCCTGTATGCAGAAGTGAGGACTAGCCATCAGCACTGGAGGTGTAAGACCTCTTGGGCTGCAAGAGAGGAAGTATTAAAGGAATGTCAAAGTGGGATTCTATGGATATAAATGGTCAGATACACCAAAACATAAAAGCAAGCAAAAGTTCTCTTGGTTTTAATTGGCTCAGCCTCTGAAATTTGAGACTTTAATTGTGGTGTTCTTGGACTTTTACCTAGGAGTGATTATTGGAAGGAGCTTAAGCTTTTGCCTATAAGATGGTTGCGGAGAAAAAGCAAGTGCCAAGCTTCAAAATGAGTCTGCCTGGAGCAGAAATCAATAAAAGAGAAAGAAAGAGGAGGAAGAGCAAGAAGAAGAGGAGGAGGAAGAAGAGGAGAAGGAAGAGGAGAGTGGCAGGGGGAGGAGGATAAAGGAAGGAAAGACAATGCAAGATAATGATTGATACAGACAGAAAGACATATCTAGATGATAGATGATAAATGTATAATAAATAAAAGATAATTGATTGACAAATGTATCTGATATGCATACATAGATGAGAGAAAGAGATGATGGATAATTAAATAGGTAAATAGATAATGGACAAACATAGACATGTTAGATGAATGTTGTAGCTGATAGGTAAATGTTTGATAGAAACATATATCTTAGTTTTATACAGATAGACAGACACTCGATGAAATTAAGTAGGTTATAAGAAGGAAAAGTAAGTACTATTATTTTCAAAGTAAAGTTCAAAACAAGAGTCTCAAATGCATTTACTCTGATTTGTAGTTTTGTTGGGGGAAATTTCCCCTTTTTCTTCAAAGAAATACTACCTGGAGCTCATTAAACAAAGGCTTGACAAGTAGATTATGAAACTACCTTCAAAGAAAGGTAATTTTTATTTGTCTTTGAATTTTAGCTGTTTATTAGTCCATTTTTTACCTTTATTTGTTTTCTAGGGGTGAAGAAGTGTGGTTTGCCACAGGGTGTGTGTTAAGGTCAGAGGACAACTTCCAGGAGAAGGTTCTCACCTTATACCGTATTAATTCCAGGGATCAAACCGAGGTCCTCGGGCTTGGCAGCAAATGCCTTTAGCACTGAACCATCTTAGCAGCTCTGTTAGCTCACTTCCCCAGCAGACTCCTTCTTAGCTGTGAGAAGGAAGAAACTGTAGCCTCCCTTGGTGAAGGAGTCTGCCTGAGGAAACATCAAAAAAGAGGCAACAATTCAGCAGAGCCCCATGGAAGGGAAGAGACTTTGAACTAGTCTAGAAAACAAAGCCAACCTATTAAACGCTAGTACAAAGCTTTTTACCTCCTCATTCTAAGAAAAACACCTCTCTTTAAACACTGCTGTTTGCACACCACTCTAAATGAAGGATTTTAAATAAACTATATATATGAGATGGTTGGTGAGATGGCTCAGCAGTTAAGAGAACTTGTGGCTCTTGCAGGGGAACCTAGTTCAGTTCCCAGCACCTACATCAGTTAGCTCACAACCATCCACAGCTCTAGCTCCCGCTGTCCTCTAATCTCTGCAGACACAAGCAGGCACACATGTACGCATGCACGTATATTTTTTAAATCTTGAGAAAAGGAAAAACATGAATTCATGTGACTGAATAGGCTCAGAATCTCATCCTGAACTCAAGCAAGCAGCTTTGTTCAGTGACTTCATTTTTTTTTTATTAGACATTTTCTTTCTTTACATTTCAAATGTTATCCCCTTTCCTGGTTTCCCCTCCTAAATACCCCCTATTCCCTCCCCCCTCACCCTGCTCACCAACCCACTCTCCCCTGCTTCCCCGTCCAGGCATTCCCCTACACTGGGGCATCAAGCCTTCACAGGACCAAGAGCCTCTTCTCCCATTGATGTCCAACAAGGACTCCTCTGCTACATATGCTGCTGGAGCCATGGGTTCCTCCATGTGTACTCTTGGGTTGGTGGTTTAGTCCCTGGGAGCTCTGAGGGTACTAGTTGGCTCATATTGTTGTTCCTCTTATGGGGCTACAAGCTCATTAAGAAATCTGCCATGACCTGCCTTCATAAAATGAGGGAAGTCTGCAGCTCTTCGGTCCTTCCTTTTCTCAGGTATCTTTATCACATTCGTCCTAGAAATCCAGAGTCAGTGAGAAACACCTCACACTCCTCAATTTAGCTTTTATAAAGCTCCATTTATAAAATGAGCCTCTCCCCCTCACCAGCCTTATCTGAGTCAGTCACTTTGGAAGGAGTTCGTGGCTCATTGACTTTTTGGTAGGGTTGCAGCCCAGTGCAACTGTGTGAGCATCCCCACCTCCAATTATCAGGTGTGCTACCACTAATTGTCCCAAACACAGGCATCCTCTGACTCTCAGACCACTGTCCCCTGGCTGATGTATACATAGGAAGACAGCCATACCTTTTTTTCTGATTGAGATGACTCTTAGATCAACAACAACAACAACAAAATCATAGAAATAGAGCAAAAAAAAAAAAAAAATGAAGGGCTGGGAAGCACATAGTGTATGAAATTTTGTGTTGCTAGGACATTGCTAAAGCCAAGTGTTGAGGATTGTTTAGTTAGTTTTTTATTGCTGGGATAAAACACCATGACCAAGGCAACTTATAAAAGAAAGCATCTAATTGGGCTTATGGTTCTAGAAGGTTAAAGTCCACAATGGTGGCAAGAAGACATGGTAGTAGAAACAGCTATGAGCTCACATCAAAGAGAGCTAACTGGAAATGGCAAGGGATTTTGAAACTCCAAAGCCCTCCCCCCAGGGACATGACTCCTCCAATAAGGCCATTCCACTTAATTCTTCCAAAAGAATTCCACTGACGAGGGACAAGGTTTTCAAAGTCTGAGGCCGTAAGAGCCATTCTTGCTCAACCACTAATCATGAAGGCTTAGTTGCCTTTCTTCTCCTTAGAACTACACATTTCACACACTTTTGCACATATACATACACATTCTAGTGAGGTCATCACTCAAGAATCAAGGGATATTCCTTCCCCTCATTCATGAGAATGCCCCTACCTTGCACTGAAACCAGATTATATATAAAAAAAAAAAAAAAAATAGAAAAATCAAGTGATTGAATTTATTATGTAGCAGTGGTGAGTTAAGACAAAACACCTTATAATTAGATGCAGCATGCTCATGGTTAAAATTTAATGAGCTCATTTTCCCTGCATCTGAGGGGTGCGTAAATTTAGCTCAGTGGGATTACTCAGGGCAAAGGTGTTATATAGAGGCAAATTATTACTAGCTGAGTTTGCAAGCTTCCCACTTGCCTCACAAGCCCTTGTATCTTAACCTCCTGGGGTATAGAGAATCTAGCCCTTTTTTTTTTTTTTTTTAATGTGAAATTCTGAATTTGGATTCTGTGATCCTATTTTATATTTCCTGTGTGGATTTAATGGAAATTAAACCAAACCTAATTATATGAAAATATATTGAAAAAAGCATGTCCTTCCTTTGAAGTGTGTTGATTTAGGTTGTTGGGGCTGTGGATGTCTCAGTGGTTAAGAGTAATTGCTGCTTTTGCAGAGGACCTGAGTTTAGTTCCCAGAACCTACATCCAGCACCTGGATGTCCAGTTCCAGGGATCTGATGCAGTTTTCTGGCCTCTTAGAACATTTCATTCATATGGTATGCACTCATACCATACACAGAATACATTCCTTAAGTTGAATTTCACAGATAGTTGAATTTGTTCTGGGATATTTTAGCTCAGGGAAATATTTTCAGAGATAAACAGCTGAAATAAAAGATAGGAAGCAGTTTTGTGAGGAAAGCAATGATCTGTATAGTTATAGAATAGAAAATCAGGTCATTGAATTTGTTATGCAGCAGTCATGAGTTAGACAAGATGCTGAGGTCAAGGGTCAACACTGGGGTGCATAGAACATGTTATCTCTGGGAGAGCATTCAGGTTGGCCATTTCTGTTGGCTTTGTTTCCCCTTCTGAATAAGTGCTCCCTTTAATTGCTTTTAGCTCTCAAATTATAATAACAGTGATGATAATGTAAAATAATGTATTAAAAATGATTTTTAAGCTATAACAATACAAAATACTTTTGGAAACACCGTCTTCCTTTTTGCTTAACTTTATTTCAGTCCATTTTAAATAATAGATTGCAACTGTATTGGTCTCTTTCTTCCTTTTTCTTTAATGTAATTTCCTCTTGCTTTAAAACACACACTGGATGTCAAAAAAAGAAAAAAACCCTGAAAACAGAAATTTAAAATGGACACATAATGCAGCCTGAACTCTAATGGTTCCAGCAGGACTTGTCCAATAAACTGATCACTGGTCTTGCCGTCCTTTGTCGTCTGGAAGCTTATTTGTTTGTTTTCATAACGGAAGGAAGTGGCTTGAATTTTGGTAAGTATTGTTTTGTGTTTCTGCCTTGCATCTTATCCAAACATCCCTAGCACTGCATATGCATTTAAGTGTTAAAATCTTATTGCTTCTATGTCAGGAATAATAATGGTTTTTCCTATGGAATGAGAACGTCTTCTTTGCATATCATGTAGGAAGGAAGAAAATTCTCAGAATGCTCATGAGTTCTGCCACCTTGGGAATGTCTCTTGATTTCAGACTCCCCTCCTGCAACACCTACCCAGGCACCGTCTTCCTAGTAAGAATAAGAAGGGACCCTCATGGTCATCCAGGTCACTTGGAATCCAGTTCCAAATGTGAGAGGCTCAAACACTGTCTGTCCACTAGAGAGACTTTCATTAGTCACACTCTAGATTTCTCTGGCAGTACAATAAAAAGGACACATCCCCTTCAATGAGAAGGAAGTCTAAACCACAACCTGAATAAGTGAAGAAAACAGCAATTTGGCATTACACAGCTCTACACCAAAAAGTCAAATAAAAGTATTGAGAACTGGATCTTGTCAATAAAATAATACATTGCAGAGATGCCACCACAGCTACTCCAAATAGAACAGGATCCATCACATCTGCAGACACCAAACCCAGACACTATTGCTGATGCCAAGAAGTGCTTGCTGACAGGAGCCTGCTATGGCTGTCCCCTGAGAGTCTCTGCCAGAGCCTCACCAATACAGATGTGGAAGCTCACAGCCAACCATCAGTCTGAGCACAGGGACCCCAATGGAGGAGTTAGGGGAAGAACTGAAGGAGCTGAAGGGGTTTGCAACCCCATAGGAAGAATAACAATATCAAACAATCAGCCCCCCACACACACACACAGAGCTCCCAGGGACTAAACCACCAACCCAAAAGTACACAGGGAGGGACCCACACTCCAGCCACATATGTAGCTGAAGATTGCCTTATTCGGCATCAGTGGGAGGGGAGGCCCTTGGTTCTGTGGAGACTTGATGCCCAATGAAGGGGAATGCTAAGGTGGTAAGGCAGGAATGGGGTGGGGGGGGTGGGTGAGCTTTGTCATAGAAGCAGTGGGGAGGAGGTATGGGATAGGGGGGTTTTGGAGGGAAAACCAGCAAGGGGGATAACATTTGAAATGTAAATAAATAAAATAACCAAAAGATACATATATATCTTTTGAAGAGGAGAGACAGAGAGACAGAGACAGAAACAGAGACAGAGACAGAGAAAAGTAGGGCACAGAGACATAGAGTAGGGCACACATGGATGGATGAAAAGATTAGAAGGGAATAACTACATGTTTTAGCATGTAATGGTGTCCTGCTTAGCCTTAAGTGTCAATTTGACAAAGTCTACAATCATCTTAGAGAAGAGGCTTCAACTGAGGAATTTCCTACATGAGATTGGGCTATGGATATGCCGACGAGCAACTGTCTTGATTCATGATTAATGCAGGTATGCCCATTCCACTGAAGGCGACACCATTCCTAGGCAGGTGATCCTAGATTGTATAAGGAAACTAGATAACTATGAGCCTCAGAGCACGCTAGTGAGTAAGCTAGAGAGCAGTGTTCCTCCATAGTTGCTACTTCAAGCTCCTACTTTGAATTTCAGCCCTGATTTTTTTTTTCCAATGAGGAAAGCCAGATGAATTGTTTCTTCCCTAAGTTACTTTAGTTCAGATTGTTTCATCCCAGAAACATAAGGAAACTAAACAGAGGGAGGAATCTACAGAATGCACAGAGTTAGCCGGGCAGTGGTGGCGCATGCCTTTAATCCCAGCACTTGGGAGGCAGAGGCAGGTGGATTTCTGAGTTCGAGGCCAGCCTGGTCTACAGAGTGAGTTCCAGGACAGCCAGGGCTACACTGAGAAACCCTGTCTTGAGAAACAAAACAAAACAAACAAACAGACAAACAAAAAGAATGCAGAGAGTTATCAGTGGCTCCCAGAATCTGGGGGAGAACTGGGGGGGGGGGACTTCAGGTGCATAGAAGGAACCACACCTGAAGACACTTTAACTTCAGACTTCTGGTCTCCTCTCTGGTACTGTGAAAAAGTATTTACATTGATGTTGAAGCCACATAATCTGTGACAGTTTGCTATAACAAGCATAGGAAGTTACCGCCATCATCCTCAGAACTGGCAATTTACTGAACCATCAGCACTGGGCTGTGCTGTGGTGCCACATCATATAATGAAGCAATAGAAAGAATAAAGTGTTCATATTGCCCCTATTTGCAGATGGACTTTGTCATTCAGAGACTTTTCCCCATGAGTTTATTTATTCACTTTGCATCCCAATCGCAGTCCTCCTCTTCCCAGTCCTTCCCCCTCACATAGCCCCTCTCCCCATCTCCATCCAATTCTCCTCTGACAAGGGAGAGGTCCTCCTGGGTAACAACACTGCCCCCCCCCAACCTCACACATCAAGTCACCGCAGGACTAGACACAGCCTCTCCCACGGAGTCCAGAGGCAAGGCAGCCCAGTTAGAACAGGACCCACAGGCAGGCAACAGAGTCAGAGACAGTCCCCACTCCAATTGTTTTTGGACCAGCATCGAGACCAAGCTGCACACCTGCCGCATGACATTCAGAGACTTAGCAAGCTTCAAAAAATGAAAGCACTCGCATTCTTACCCATACTCTCTGATACCAAGAATTCTTCTGGTCCTTCCCCTGTGGTATAAGTCTTAGTCACTGAGTTGCTGGAACAGTAGTAGTGAGTGGAAACATAGCATTTTAATATGTAAACAACTGTGAAGCCAGCCACACTGGAACATGCCAGATACCAATGCCAATTACATAACAAGAATATTGCAATTTCAGAGAAATCCCCAGTTAGCACAGGGCTTTGAACTCTCACCAGCTGCACAAGTTCAAAGAAGGTTTTCAGGGAAATAGGACATGTTGGGCAAAGGCATGGCGGCTAAAGAGAATAGGGCCAAGTTTTATCTCTGAGAGGCACTTGATCATTTATTAAGACAGAGACCATACCACCTGCCAAGGGGACAAAGGGAATGGCTGTGAGTCTTTTCCAAAGGCTAGCTTGATCTTGTTGCATGCACTGGGTTCTACTGTTAATGTAGCAACACTCTCTCTCTGTCTCTTTTTCTCTCTCGCTTGTGTGTGTGTGTGTGTGTGTGTGTGTGTGTGTGCGTGTATGTATGTTTGTATGTATGTGTGCACCCACGTGTGCACATGCATACATACATGTGGAGGCCAGAGGTCAACACTAGATGTCTTCCTCTTTCCCTCTGCCCATGTTTTTTGAGACACAGTCTCTCAGTAAACCCAGAGCTCACCTATTCGACAGGGCTGGCAAACTAGCACCAGATCCACCATTTCCATTTCTTAGAGGCTGGGATTACAAATGTGCATCACCACTTTTTACATGGCTGCCGGGGCTCTGAACTCAGATCTTCTTATACAGCAAGTATTCTACTGATGGAGCCACTTCCCCAACCCCAGAGCTCACTCTTCTAATACTCAAATCAGTAATACACACACACACACACACACACACACACACACACACACACACACACGAGCAGGTCTTTCCCACGGCCTCCTTATAGATAACCAACATTGCAGGACAGCTTACAGCCTAGAGAAGCCACCTACAGTGACCCTGGACATGGTGACTAGACAACTAGCTGACTGGGAAAGGGGGCAGCTGCCACCCAGGTCTTCATGTCTGCCTGAAGGAGACCACCCAGTTAAGATTAAGGATCAGGATTGAGGGACATCACTCAGTTCAGATAACTGGAAAGTCATGTGACTATCATCAAGGATGGATGTGAATATGACCTAGGATCAGTCGAGTCTATATTTTGCTAGTTGTAGTTCACAGGCATGGTCACTTAAACAAATTTACATCTACCATTTTTTTTGAAAGATTTGAGTCCTTCAAGAATGCTATGAAATATTGGATTTTTAAAAAAACAGTTTTCAATATTAAGGTTCCAGCCATACTTTATGACTGGACATAATCATCGGCAATACCCGATGAATTCTCTTTCTTTTATACAGAAATAAATATGAAGCTCAGAGATGTGATGTAACTTACCCAGAGTCACACAGCAATGAGGGCAAGACAGCCAGGGTGAAAACTGAAGCCTTTAGTCTCTAGAGCCAGTATCCCATTCCAGGTATACGCTGGAGGCTTTGACCAGAAGTCTAAAGAGGCCTCCATCCATTACCTTAACCAAGAAGGCATCATGCATGGGGGTCTTGTCCCCAGATAAATGAGGAAAAAGTAAAATGGCAGAGGCTAAGATACAGGACAAACCAGCATGCGCTAAACCGTTAATTCAAGCAACACCAGAATACCTGGGAGCCAGCGTGCTTAGCCATTTTGAATTTCAGGGTCATTCTCCACAGAGGTTTTCTGGTGACCAGACAAAGAAGGGTATCCAGAGATGCCTATATGAAAATTCCTAAACAAAAGACAGCATTTGTCACTCGTTCGGTCATTAACCAGAGGTCTGCAGCTTTGGGGCTTTTGTATTAGACTTAAAAGCCTAAGGAAAAATGGGTTCTCTTTCTAAAGATCCACTTGCCGCAGTGCTCCACTGCCACGCCTAGGGGGCGCTCTCGCCGTGCTCAGCAGCGTAGAGTGTAGTAGTTGTTTCAAGCAAAACAACAGTGAATTAGCAGCAGATGGGTGTTTTGGTTCAATTTTCTTAAGCATTTTGAGGGAAAGACACGACACTTGTAAAGAGGAGTTGACAAAACCTTCCTGCTTAGTGATCCACACAAATATTTTCAAAATATGTTCATTGGACAATTTCCTCTCTACTTCCCGAGAAAATTGGTTTTGTTTTTGAATCTGCCCTCAAAGTTCCGAATACATGTCTCTCTCTTTTCATGGCATATGGTAAGCTTTAATGGTTACAGATTACCACTGTCTCCTGATTGAAACGGCTGTTTGCAAGGACCCACTCTTATCCCTGCTCTCCTCTGCCCTGTAACACAGCGATGTGATAAATCCATAGCAGCTTAGTACTGTATGCCATAGCAAAGGTCCTCATGTGGAAATCGGGGGCATTGTATCTGCTCTTCAGCTGAGGGAGGCTCCCCCGCAAAGCATAGCTACTACTACGCAGAATAACAGCCCCTCAAATCCAGTCGCTGTGAGTCAGGATGACCGCTCCTCTGTCTCGTCCTCACTCCAAAATCCCTTACTGAGTGCTGTGCAGGGGACAGCAGGCTTCAGGCAACTGATAAGTGAAGTCTTAGACACTGCCACGCCTGGGATGAAAAGAATTACAATTTTTCCAACGAGGCAAAGGAAACTCAAATGGTTGACATGGAGAGATAGAACTGTGTGAGCTAAACATTCTTGCTGACCGCACACAGAAGACCTGCACAGGTTCAAGCCAGATGGGGTCCCAGCACTGAGGAGGGAAAATAACATCAGATCCTAACCCTGACCAAGAAGCTACTTGAAATTGATATCCACCTGCAATTAAAAAAAAAATCAGTTTTTCCCAAACACTTCCAGGCCGGCCTGGGCCCCATGCCCAGGAGTAGGTGACCAACACACATCAAACTCTGTGGAATGTTTTTGTGGATTTTTATATCATTTTGTTCTGTTTGGGCATATTATTTTTGTCTTATTTGTTTTATTTCTTATTTGCTTTGATATTCATTTTTGTTTTTAGGGCAGATTTTTTTGTTTTTGTTTTGCTTTTGTTTTTTGTTCTTTGTTTTTTTGAAGAAAGAACAAAATTGGGTAGGAAGCAGAGAGGATCTGGGAAGAGTTGAGGAAAGGAAACCACATAATCAAAGTATACTGTATGAAAAAAAAATGCTTTAAGATACATGCTGACCAAGCCTTTAAAACAGTTTTGTAGGTATGAAACCAAGTAGGTTAGTTGTCACTGCTAATATTAAAGTGTATGTGTGTGCGGGTGTGTGTGTGTGCATGTGCGTGGGGGGGGTGCACGTGTGTGTGTGTGTATGTGTGTGCGAGTATGTGTGCGTGTGTGTGTGTGTGTGTGTTGAAACCAAGCAGTTTAGTTGTCACTGCTAATATTAAAGAGAGAGAGAGAAAGAGAGAGAGAGAGAGAGTGTGTGTGTGTGTGTGTGTGTGTGTGTGTGTGTGTGTG
>JADRCC010467687.1:0-13888 GCA_019843855.1 Hylomyscus alleni
ATTTCTCCCAATCATAGATATCTCTAATTAACTGTAAATGTAGAATGTCATGGTATAATCCTATAATTTTAGCTTTCAACAAATGAGCTAGGGAGTATTGTGAATTTAAGGACAGCTTAAGATGCAGACTGAGACTGGTTACAAAATACAAAAGAAAAAGTCTGACTTTCCATCTCTTTTCATACTATATAATCTGATTTTCTATCTTTTTTCATACTATATAAATTTATGCTGATAAGAATCTTACTGATTTCTATCTAATCCTCAAATATTTGTTACCTTGGAATTGGAGTTTCTTTGCAATTTAACTGATGAATAATGATATCCATTATTTGTATCTGTAATTTTACCATATCACACACTGTTTATAATTATCTTCCCTATATTATTGCCATTTTACAGAATTTTGATAATCTGTATTTTTATTATCTTTTAGACTATTTTCTTAATGACTTCTATTTTTAATTTAATATGCAAATTGATATATATATATATAAGTATATTTTGCAAATATATTTTAATAACTTATGACCTAATAATATATTTTCTGGGATTATCAAATGATCCATAGAAATGAAACTAATAGTCTTAAGTTATGTAAACATATATATTTGTCTCTTTTATTATACCTAACTGGATGGATAAACAGTATGATAAGAGCAGAGCTACACAAAGAGAAATATCACATGGAACTAATTCATGCCATGACCTGCATATTTTGGTGAAAGTAATCTGCCTTGAACATTTTATCAATTCAGAAGTTAACTTACTTCAGAAAAAAATACTCCTTATGCATACAAAACACACTTAAGTTAGTAGGCTTTGAACTATGACTTCTGAATGAATCCTCTAATTGTCAAATAAAGAGATTCAAAGAAGGATGTTAGAACCTACCAACATTGTAAATGAGGTGATAATGAACAGAAAAATGGCTGAGAAAAGGTGACTCAGTCGTAGGGATAGTGTCATAGAAATTTTATCCTGAGGTGCTTCAGAAAAGAATCAAAGTATTTCTGTGGAGAAAACAATATGTTCAAAACAACTTCAGTACAAAATTTTTGTGAAAATTATGTGTCAATAAACACAAAGATGTATCTAGACATAGATATTACACATTTAAAAATGTAAGTAAGGCTGGGGATATGACTCAGTGGGTAAAGAGTTTGCTGAGAAAACATAAGAACCTGAATTTAAATCCCTAGAACCTGTGCAAAGTGTGGTGTTATAACACATATCTGTAATTCCTTTGCTCCTAAGGTAAGATTAGACACAGCTATTCATGAATCCTTGATTATTTTAGAGTATACAGTGGTAAATAAGAAAAGACTTTGTCTCAAAGAAAGTAGTATAAATTTGGACATAAGGTTGTCCTCTGAAGTTCACACAATAGTAGTTGTATACATGTATATATCAGAATTCACAAACAGAAATAGGCACACATTTATGCACACAAATCATACACATACAAATTGATATTTTAAAGTAAATTAAAGTGATCCAGATATAAATGTAGTGTGCTCAACTTCAAAATATTTAGAATAACATTGATCAATAATTTTATATGAACTCAGATTATTTAGATAAAATGTACAAAATATGACCTGTGAATATACATCATTATTAGTTTTATTAAATTTAGATATTTCTCTTTTATTTTTGTTTTATTTTACTTTTACTTTTACAAGAGAAAAATCATACACCTTTTACCATTACTCTTCAGGTACATGCAGATCCTCACAGGGGACTAAGGATTTATAGAAATGAAAGAGCAGGAAACTTTTACATGTTTTGAGACAAAGAATCATAAATCCTTGAAAAGAACAGATAGAACAGAAAGCTACATGATGGGACAACCCATTCCAGGACATTAGTAGGAGATCTAGGTCAATTGTAAACCCTACAGAAAGGCTGCTTTGGTCAGAATATTTGTGTAGATCCATTGCAACAATCCTGTGTTGAAGGGTTATTTCTCATTCTAGTACAGAAAAGGCTGCTTCTCTCAAATAATCCTTATAGTGTGCTCACATTAAGAAAGGAGCTGACTAGCCCTTTCTACAAGAATAGTTTCTTGAATTCAACTGAAATTATCAAGAAACCAAATGGATATATCTGGGGTTAAGTATTCCTTAACTGAATTTCCATTTGCATAGTGCCCACAGAAATATGTTGCACCTGCACACTTCTTCACAGGGTGTTCCTTCCATACATATGCTTACTTTCCTGCTTTACATATTCTTGTATGTGGCACCGCTATAGTAGGGGGCGAGTAGGACCATTTCATAAGAGACTTAAATGAAATGACACCAGTAGTAACAGCTAGTGTAGTTGAAGCCTTTTATACTTCCAAGAGTGATAAGCACTGAGTAAATTAGATCTAGCTTGCCTAAAAGCCTTCTGTATGAGTCAGGCTCTATTCTGCCTGGAAAACAGACTGGGTCCTCAGAGGGCTATCCCTCTCAGGGGCAGAGAGGACTGCTTGCTCGTTAGCAGAAATTACCCTTGAAACCTGCAACTGCGAATAAAATTGTGTGTCAAATGTATCTCACAGAGATGTTGGAGCTTGTCTCAAGATTCTCTCTGTGCAAGATGGAGAGAAGGGACTAGATGTCATGTTCCCAGAAGACCACTGATAGCCATTGCTCTCTAGGAACCATGCTCCTAGCTCCTCAGAACAGTAAGATTTCTTTCTGCACTAGCATCTCAACATGTATTATAGGGTCTCTAGCTAGAATGAAGACAAGGAAGTCACAAATTGCCTCACAGTCACACCAATTTAAGTGTGTGTGTGTGTGTGTAGGTTGGAGGGTGCTGGGTCAGGGATAGAATTTGTTATATGGTATTTAGGAGAAATCTTGTGTGCCTTTGTTCTTTGTTTTAACTTAGCCCACAATTAAAATGGTTCCATTGTTTCCTCATCTATGCCTTGCTTTCTCTCCTTCTTTCTTTCTTTTGCTTTTTAAATTGGTTATTTTATTTATTTACATTTCAAATGTTGTTCCCATTCCCAGTTTCCCCTCCACAAACCTCCTATCCCAGATGACTAAAGATTTTGAATATTTTTTCAAATATCTACTAGATATTCACAATTTTTCTTTCGAGAACATCTTGATGTAACCATTTTGACTATAGTGAGATAGAATCTTAAAGTAAATTCAATTTGCATTTCCCTGCTGGCTGAGGAGTCTCCTCTATGGAAAGGACATTTCAACAGCTCATTGATTTGGAAAGAACTAAATATCTCAAATGCCATCTGATTTTTTTCATGACCTAATTCTATAACACTTTATACACATAAAACTGCTCCAAAAATAAATGAAATTTAAAAAGAGAGAAATAGAAAGAAAGCTGGAGGAGGAGGAAGGAAAGAGAAACAGATGAAAAGAAGAGAGAGAGAGAGAGAAAGAGAGAGAAGAGAGAAGGGGAGGAGGAGAGGAAGAGGGAAAGATAGAGGAGAGAGTGGAGAGTAGACAGGCAGAAGGAGAAGGAAAGAGAGAGAAAAGATTGGAATTTTATCCATGTCTTGCCCAGGTGAATTGATTGAATCACTAAGTGTAACAAAGACTGAATTAAGAATTCATAATTAGTGACTTTCAAAAATTGTGCTCTTACACAAACATTCTGTCTAGTAGTTAAGTCTAAAGAACATGTGTTAATCTCTATTGTTTCAAGAACCAAAGAATCATGTCTGTGCTGTCAACATTGACTTTCCTTCCTGACAACAATGCTCACTTTACTAGTCATGTTTCACTGTGACAATTTGTTGCAATGTACTTGAGAAGATTTAAGGTGAGAGCTAAAAGCCAAAGAATAAGCCTTCCAGGGCATCAAAGTAAAATCAACACAGTTCAGCAAAGAACAATGAAAGCTGACAATGGAAATACAAAGTCATTTTGTATTCTAGTCAGAGGGAATCCATCTAAAAGGATCTTGGATTAAGACATGTGCTTTTCGTTCTCTCTGTGCTGTGTTGATGTAAATGACTAGCTCACACACTGAGGTAGATACAGGACAATGGGCAGCTGACTGAAGCTCAGTTACTGCTAACTCAGCACATTATCATATTGCTATAAGATCTAACCAAATTTTTCATGCTGAAATATTTTCAATACGTAAGTCATTCACCTCTCACCTTACTGACTTAATATTTTCCCCCACTTACAAGTATAAAGCTTTTCCTAGAGCAATGAAATGCCTTATATATTAAAACTCAATCCTGATGATTCTGTGACATATGGTATCCAGTATCAAAGAAGTCCAGCAATGAGAAAAGAACATGTGTAGATAACCCAACTTTCTATTGTCTTAGATAACTAGGTTGGTTCTGGAAATTAGTATTTTAATCACAATAGAATGGTGTTGGCACCATATGAGCTCAGTGCTGAAATATAAAAGGTTTAATAAATAGAGTAACATGAACTCTCCATGTTACTCTCTATATCTAGGCAATTTAATGTGTGGATATAGTGGTCTGAATAAGGCAGCCCCTAGAGACTCATATGTTTGAAAGCTTGACCATATGGAATGCGTATTAGGAGGTACGGACTTTATGAAGAAGGTGTGACTATTTTGAAGGAACTGTATCCCTGGGGCAGCAAGCTTTGAGGTCTCAGATACTCAAGACAGGTACAGTGCAGCTGTTACTTTCTGATACCTCCTGCCTTTGAGTTTTAAGCTAGCACGCCAATAAAATATTTTCCTTTATAAGAATTGCTATGGTCATAGTGCCTCTTTACAGCAATAAAACCCTAACTAATACAGTGAATTATATGCAATTACAGTTTTTCCCAAGCTTGTATTGTTACTGGAATGAAGATACTCTCTAGGAAAGCATGATTCATATAAACTATATTTTATTTTTGATAATTATGTTTAGAGATTGAACCCTAGTTTCAATAGTAGCCTGAAAAAATATGATTAAGGCCATAAAACTGGAAAAACAACAACAACAACAACATCATCAACAACCAAACCCCAACAAATACAGGTTAATTCAATGGTAAATAATACTTGTGTTATTTCTTTGTTTCTGTCTCTCACCATAAGACCCAAGTATATACTAAAAAGATCATGTTCATGAATGTATCCTTAGGCAAATAAACATCACATATTATAAAGTAAGATCCAACTTCAGTACGTTAGTAGACATGTGACTATTACATATTATAGTTTTTTAATAAACTAGAGCAAATTTGTTGTGGTGTGGCTCAGCCTTAGTATATGTCTTTAATTCCACACAATGCAGATAAAGTTAGTTGGTAGAAGGAATCACCCATGTTTGACAGTGATACATAATTTAGTAGCAGACAAAGTGACAGATCAGAAGAAAAGATTTGACAGAATAGGTATATGTCTAATTCTCATGAGAAGAGAGAAGAAAGTGAAGCTAATTGAGAGGGCAAAGAAAGAAAAAGAGAAAGCTGGTACTTATAGAGAAACAAGTTGCAGTAAAACAATAAGCTCGACATCATGAAGAAAGATTGAGCCAGAGAATGCGAAAAATTATAACATATTGCCAAAGTTAGTATAAGGTCAAGAAGAAAAATTAGGAGAGGCCAGGAGAGAAGCCAGTTTGAGTCCGTCAGCTTAAAGAAGAATAGCTAACTTGAACCAAACCGCTAGAGTTCAGAAGGAACTAGAAAAGGGGATTCCATGCAGCAGTAACTCTCAGAGACTGAAAAGAATGAGGGCCAAAAGAGATTTTATGGAGCTAGAAGCTTCCAGGACTAGGCCTGGAATGCATACTGAGGCAGTAAAATTCCAAGCTGAAAATTACCAATAGGAGTATAAAAGATACTTTTACAGGATTCTCTAAAAATTCAAAGGATATAGAATAGCTAGACTATACTTCTTTTCATATTGGAACTGATTAAAAAAAACCTTCTACTGTAAGTCTGAAGGCAAATGCAAAGGGATAGAATGTATATTGGCTATAGCATAGAGTAACAGGATTTATGTTTTATGTCTTCACATGTGATGAGGATATTTTATTTGAGATACATTGAAACAAACCAATGTAAATCAAATTAATTCAGTTATGAAAGACAGCACAGATTTAAGAAAGCAATGAGCTTGGAATTTACATATAGTTTATTTCTTTTATATTCAGTGTTTACATATTTGTTTTTTCTTAATTTTTTATTATTTAAAAGCATTATATCCATGAAATATATTAATAATATTGAGTATTTTGAGAATCAAATAAAATATAAAAAAACTTGTTCAACTTTTATATTCACACTCTCTCCCATCATAAAAATATCACTAATGAATATTTAATACTATCCATAACTGAGGATTCTATATCTAATATTGAATACTAAATTGTTTCAAAATATACAAAGTATCCTTTGGGAATTTAGCATAGTAAAAGAGCAAAAAATATTAAAAATAAATCATGAAGAAATATATTCAAAAGCCCTTATATTATACCACCTGAAATAGTGAGAGAGTATTTTAAATGCATTACATATCCATGTACATTGTCAACAATCAGTTTCCTTAAAAAGATTATCAGTGTTTCTAGGAGAGAGAAATTATTTTATCCATAAGTATATTTAAAAATTTCAAAATAGCAAAAACTCTTTGAAGTTAAACATTAAGAAATGCTAATTTCAAGCACAGTGAGAAAAAATATCAATTATATTTCCATGCTGTTTGTAGAATATGATTTCAATATTTTCAACTATTGATATTCAACAAACAGAAGAGTTATTTTAAAATATACTTTGTTGTTATATCTCCCTTATCAATTCTGATTTTATTAATTTGGATAATGTCTCTATGCCCTCTAGTTAGGCCAGCTAATGGTTTATTTATCTTGTTGATTTTCTTAAAGAACTAGCTCCTGGCTTGTTGATTCTTTGTATCGTTTTTTTGATTCTATTTGGTTTGACTATTTCCTGCCATCTACTCCTCTTGGGTGTATTTACTTCTTTTTGTTCTAGAGCTTCCAGGTGTACTGTCAAGCTGCTATTGCAAGTTCTCTTCAGTTTCTTTTTGGAAGCACTTAGAGCTATGAGTTTTCCTCCTACAACTGCTTTCATTGTTTCCCATAAGGTTTGATATGATGTGTCTTCATTTTCATTAAATTCTAAAAAGCCTTTCATTTCTCTCTTTCTTTCTTCCTTGACCAAGTTATCATTGTTCAGTTTCCATGTGTATGTGTGTTTTCTGTCGCTTTTGTTGGTATTTAAAACCAGCCTTAGTCTATGGTGATCTGATAGGATACATGGATTTATTTCAATTTTATCTGTTGAGGCCTGTTTTGCATTGAATATGTAATCAATATTGGAGATGGTACCATGAGGTGCTGAGAAGAAGGTATATTCTTTTGCTTTAGGATGAAAAGCTCTATAAATATCTGTTAAATCCATTTGGTTCATAACTTCTGTTAGTTTCATTGTGTCTCTGTTTTAGTTTCTGTTTCCATGATCTGTCCATTGCTGAAAGTGGGGTGTTAAACTCTCCCACTATTATTGTGTGGGATGCAATGTGTGTTTTGAGCTTTAGCAAAGTTTCTTTTATGAATGTCAGTGCCCTTGTATTTGGAGCACAGATGTGCAGAATTAAAAGTTCATCTTGGTGCATTTTTCCTTTGACCAGTATGAAGTGTCCTTCCTTATCTTTTTTTTGATAAATTTTGGTTAAGAGTTGATTTTATTCAATATTAGAATGTCTACTCCCACTGTGATTCTTGGGACCATTTGCTTGGAAAATTGTTTTCCAACCTTTTATTCTGAGGTCGTGTTAGCCTTTGTCATTGAGGTGCATTTTCCATATGCAGCAAAATGTTGGGTCCTATTCATGTATCCAGTCTGTTAGTCTATGTCTTCTTGGGGGAATTGAATCCATTGAGGTTAAGAAATATTAAGAAGTGATTGTTCCTTTCTTTTATTTTTGTTGTTAGAGGTGGAATTATGTTTGTGTGGCTATCTTCTTTTGGGTTTGTTGAAAGATTACTTTCTTGCTTTTTCTGCAGTGTAGTTTCCCTCCTTGTGTTTGTGTTTTCCATCTATTATCTTTTGTAGGGCTGGACTTATGGAAAGATATTGTGTAAATTTCATTTTGTCATGGAATATCTTGGTTTCTCTGCCTGTGGCAATTGAGAGTTATGCTGGTATAGTAGCCTGGGCTGGCATTTGTGTTCTCTTAGGGCCTGTATGATATCTACCCAGGATCTTCTAGTTTTCATAGTCTCTGGTGCAAAGTCTGGCGCAATTCTGATAGGTTTGCCTTTATATATTACTTGACCTTTTTACCTTACTGCTTTTAATATTCTTTCTTTATTTAGTGCATTTGGTGTTTTGATTAGTATTTGATGGGAAGAACTTCTTATCTGGTCCAATATATTTGGAGTTTTGTAGGCTTCTTGTATGTTCATGGGCATCTCTTTCTTTAGGTTAGGGAAGTTTTCTTCTATAATTTAGTTGAACATATTTACTGGCTCTTTGAGTTGAGAATCTTTGCTCTTTTCTATACCTTTTATCCACAGGTTTGGTCTTCTCATTGTGTTCTGGATTTCCTGGAGGTTTTGGGTTAGGAGCTTTTTGCTTTTTGCATTTTCTTTAACTCTTGTGTCAATGTTTTCTATGGTGTCTATTTTATCTCTTGTATTCTGTTGGTGATGCTTGCATCTGTGACTCCTGATCTCTTTCTAGGTTTTCTAATTCCTGGGTTGTCTCCCTTTATGATTTCTTTATTTTTTCTATTTCCATTTTTATATCTTGGATGGTTTTGTTCAGTTCCTCCACTTGTTTGTATTTTTCTGTAGTTCTTTAAGGGATTTTTTTTGTATTTCCTCTTTAAGGGCTTCTAGCTGTTAAATTGTATTCTCCTGTATTTCTTAAGGGAGTTATTTATGTCCTTCTTAAAGTCCTCTAACACCATCATGAGAAATAATTTTAGATCTGAATATTGCTTTTCTGGTGTGGTGGTATATCTAGGACTTGCTATGGTGGAAGCTATGCTATTGGGTTCTGATGATGCCAAGTAACCTTGGCTTCTGTTGCTTATGTTCTTATGTTTGCCTCCTACTATCTGATTATCTCTAGTGCTACCTTCCCTGGCTATATCTGACTGGAGCCTGTCCTTCCTATGATCCTGGTTGTGTCAGAATTCCTCAGAGTTCAGCTCTCTCTGTGATCCTGTGATTCTGGGATCCTATGATCCTGAGATCTTGAGTGTGTCAGAGCTCCTGAGAATCAAGCTGCCTCTGGAAACCTGAGATCCTGATGTAACCAAGCTCCTGGGATCCTGGGATCCTGTGAATGTGGGCATGTTAGAGTGCCTGGGATTGGAGCTTCTTCTGGGTGTCGTGAGACTCACTGTGGAGTATTATGAGAATTAATCCAATGTCTGGAATATAAGAGTCATGATATTTTGTCATTTTTGCAGAATCCCTATGATTTTCATCTTTTCCTGTAGTTTCTTAATATTTGGAGAGAAAATTGTTTTTTAACCTCTAAGACTGGATTTAAGAAATGCTGTTATTGGCAAAGGTACACTCCCAAAGTGTTCAAAATGCCACCAAACTTTGTATATTGCTATAATAAAACTGCTAAACAGAGACCCAGTGCAAATTTAAAAAGTAACAGCACAAAACAAATCAACAAACTTCTACAATCTTGTCAGAAGAATGTATGCACTCTGGAAATGATTCCCATCATTTTTCCTTGACAGCTTCTAAGAAGAAATTCTGATGTTTCCTCTGCTCCATGTTTTGCACTGACAATGTAAGCTCAAAGACACCCTACCCTTAATGTATGTGGGCAAGCTGGCCATAGTCTAGGCAATAGACTTACCAGAGGAATGCCAGTTTCAATAAAAATTGTAACTAATCTTGTACTATAGGAAGTTATCAAACTCAAAATCAAGGAAAAATTGCAAAACTAATCAAAGTACATATACAGTATATGCAATTTATTCTGACAGCAAATACTTTGAGGCTACTTTAAGAAAAGAATTCAAGGAACAGATTCTAAGTAGTACAATTTGTGGTAAATGTCAAGGGACATTATTCTGATAAATGTCAGCATAATAATTGCATAGAAATTGTTCTGAATACTACACACTATATAATCAGTTTTGATAGAAGGATCAAAAGTGTAAATTTCATGACCATTCATTTTAGGCACTTATCAGAAACTTTATTGGAAAGTATAGAAAGAGAGAGGATAACTATTTGTGATAAAAATTTTTACTCAAGCAAAATAAAAATTCCACTGACTTTTAAAATACATATTGTACACTTAATTGTCTTTTGAGCGAACAATTATAGTGCTGTTAATATCAAAACCAAAATGGTACCCATTGTAATTGAATTTAACAATTATAAAATATACACAAAATCTTCCTACTGAATTTACAATACAGACTCTGATAATAAGAAATAGAAAACTTTTATAAATTATCAGGATAAAATGTGTCAAGGCTGGATATGGAAGCACATATCAGTAATCCTAGAGCTAAGGTTGAAGAGGAGTTTGAGAAGAGGCTTTTAGTTCTAGGCCTTCTGGACCAACATAGTGATATGTTTTAAAAAGTCAGCAAAGACACAAAAAAGATATAACAATGACTGTGCTGGTTGGTTGTATTATCTTCTGTGGAAGCTTATTGGACAATACATATGTGGTATGTGCTCAATAATTTATAAAATGGTTGAAATATATATAAAACACTTTATGGCCTTTCAAAGCAAACACTATACATTTATGCGTCCTAAACATCTTATGAATTATTTATGTGTCATATTTTTAAATGACCACATGTGCTATCATTAGTATCAAGGAGGAGAGAAGATGGAGGAGGGCATGGTAAGAAATTATCTAGTATTCAATAGATAGAACTCCTTTCATTAGGGTTCAGAATGCTTAGTTCAAAAGAGTCATGGCTGTCTGACACCCTGTCTGGCCTTTTAAGACATACTCCCTGCTTGTCTGTAAGTATTTTGGCATAAACAAGAGGAAAAAATGAGAGGGAGTCAAGGTGATTTTAGAGCAGTGTAATTGATTCGTCAATTCAGGAGTCCTACAGAACTCAAGGTCAGACTACGTCTCAGGCAGAAAACTCAGATCAATTTTTCAGTGACTGTTTAGAACAGCAGAGGCATATTTAAACCCATTTAGGAGAATCTATTATCTCAGCGAGTTAAGTTTATGGATCGAGTATGGTTTATATCTGTCCTTTATTAGAACAAAAACATTTTAGCATCCCCCCAAAAGGATGAAATGCAGTCCAAGAGACGAAGCACATAGGTTCTCACCTCTAGCCATTCAGAACTGGAAGTGGACAAAGGGTCACTGGTCTTATAATACGAAGAACCTTGCAATTTTGTTTGCACCTTTTTGTCATTGTATTTTACTGTAATTGTAAAAACATAGTTATCCAAATGATTTCTGGAATAACTTTTCAGAAATTTATATTATGATATTATACATGATTTCCAAGTTTATTTTACCCATAAATAACACACATAGGTAGAATATATGTCTCTTTTTGCTTGCTATAATTTATGGGTAGCTCATCTTGCAATTGCCATTATCCAGTAATGACTTGTAACTTCAAAGCAATGCCTATTTATTCAAGGACAAACAAATTTACAGAAATGCTCTCAATGGGAAAAAGAAAAGGCCCTTGCATCTTCTTATTTTAATAAAATAAGCAAAGGAGTGGAATGTTATTTGAAGTGAGCTTAAGAAGTATGAAATTTATTATCATGCTATCTGATGTGAAATGTGCTGTACACATTTTGTAGGTGATTTTTATATTTAAAAAGCCTTTCATTTCTCAGAGGCCACTATTTAAATGACTGACGGGGATAATTTGTTTTGTTCAGTGAATTCCTGATTGTTGTACAAGGAACAGTTCTTTCACCTTTCATTCAACAATCCATCTTCCTGTGGTGATTTATTTTAGTATTTGTAGACATGCTTTATTACCTCCAGACTTGGCATGGACTATTTTTTTTTTCATTTTGGGAATTTACTGACTGAGCCTGAGGAGCTATACAAATATTATGCTAAGTTTTAAATATGCATTCAATGTTATTACAAAAAATTATGTTTTTATTTGCATATTTTAAGATATACATTTATATACTGTTGTATAAAATTGAGAAAATTGTTGAAATGTGCCACATACAAAACACCTATAATTTTATTTAGTTAAGACATATGCCATAATGTTACATGTTAACAAAGAGAATGCTGAACTAGCATTTGGGGGGGGGGGAATATTTACTATTTCTTATGGTGGCGTGTTCATTTGATTAATAAGGAAATGGTTCATTATCTAAGTAGAATTTATGACAGAGTAAAAATAAAAACCAGATCATATTATAGTATTATTTTCTATTGTTCTTATAATTTAGTTTAAATTGCAAATGAAAGTTTTTAAAAGAACGTAAATTCAGATGATCAAATTAGCTACCATCTAATATCAACTTTTATTTTAATAAATTACCCATAGTTATCTGTCAACATATAACTGTTACAAAAATATACAGCATTGTTTTCACAATAAAGTTATAAAAATTTTAGAAAAACAATTAAATCACTTACTGCTCTTTCAGAGGATCTGTTTTCTTTTTCCAGTTCCTACATCTGGTGATTTCAGCACCAGAAAAATTGTGACATTATTCCTATTTACCAATGTATTTAAGCTACGCCAATGGCTAATTTGAATAAAAATATTAAAGTAAAGATCCACTCTTGTCTGTATAATTTAAACAATTATCACGTACTACCTAAGAAACAAAGTCTATCAATACAATAAACTTTTTCATGTAACAAAATGAAAGCAGCTCAGATATAGTGTAAGTTGTTGTTTTCTCTTGTTTAGTTTAGAAGAGTCTGTAAAGATGAGAGACTTGTGAGGACATTTAAAGTTCAAAAGATAGAGTCATGGGAAGGAGATATTAAAGATATAAAAGAAATTGGAATGACACTGGAGTCAGGAAAATAAAACCCCTCAGGGAGAACCATTCTAAGTATGAGATACAAAAAGTAAGAATGATTGCAGACAAGCCCAAGGAGTACAAAGGATGTAGCCAGCAAGGATACTGCTCTTCCGAAACTCTCTTCAAATAATAAAATAGAATTTTCTCAAGGTATAGCTCACCCTCTGCCTAAAATATATCAATAATCTCACATACTAGGTCATGATATAAGTCACAACGCCGAGTTTTACATCTCACTCAATGTAGAGCAATCCTGAAAATGTACACTGGCTTCATATTCTACCTTATGGATATTAATGAACAGTACTTCCCATTACAAAGACATTCAATGTCCCTTACCTTGAGAAAGTCTCTCAAGGCTAGGAGATTATTATTTCATCTTACAAATAATGTAACCCTAATTAGGCATATGCTATTAAAACTCCTTATAAGCCTTTTGAAGTTTATTAACTGTGTTCTATTATTTCATAAGGCAATGGTTATAGTGGGCTTGGAGTGTCTTATGTGGTCATATATCACTGAAACACAGTATACCTGGAAGAGAAATCTCACATATTTAAAAGGTACAAGTTAATAATGATAATAATAATAATAATAATAATAATAATAGTAATAGTAATAAAATCTTTAAATACTCAAGACATAATTCTTAGTAGTAACTGGGACAAAAATCACTTATGATTTCAGATAAACTCAGGAGTGGGGAAATCAAAATATTTTGCTTAATTAGTAGGATGCATATTTAGGCCTGGCAAAGAAAAAGTGAGGAACACCAAAACACTTCCCAGGCTGGAATCTTAAGAAAAGAAGTAGTGAAAAAAATGAACCTAAGATTTATTTCTAGGGAGATTGATGAATATTGTTGGTTTACAGCTATTTCTAGTACCTTTTGATAGTACCTTCTATTTCTAGAACCTTCTGATATTCCCTAAC
>JADRCC010467695.1:0-10791 GCA_019843855.1 Hylomyscus alleni
GCAGAGTCAGTGGGAGAAAACAGGTACAACACAAAACCCAGAGCAGAACAGGAGACGCCAAGGATAAGGTGGACAAGAGGAAGGAAAACTGAAGAATGAGGGTTTCAGAAAGTAGAGGTAGAGATGGAGGGTGTGGTGACTCCGGTCTGGGACTTCCAGGAGCTTATAGACCTCCCCTATCCAGATTCTTGGCTCCCTCGATGTCCAGGGCATCCTCGCCACAATTTCTGACCTCACAGTTCACCATTACTGCTCTGTTACTTGCTTACACATTCTTATCCTGTCTGCAATGTCCTTTACTGTGAACCCTGCAGACACAGATCTTCATTATTACTTGCTGAGATCATCTTGAATTAATCTTGAAGAGTTTACAGTCTGTCTCGGAGACAGGTGCTGCTTAAAGAAATACATTGACCCTAACGGTGATGACCCACAGTGCCTTGATACAGCTGCCAAGTGAATGGGCACTCAGCCTTTGAGCAGTGCCAGTTAAAAGCCAGTAGGGCACAAGGAAGCGAGCGAACAGAGCAGGATGCAGCGGGAAGGTCAGATAAGGCAAAGAGAGGTAACTAGGGTAAAGGGTGGGTAGGGACAGAGGCAGGGGTAGAGGGGCAGGCAGGAGTTTATCAGCAGCACGAACCCACTCACGATTCTCAAAGTAAAACTTATGGAAATCCATCCCCTCCACGAGGTTACCAAGGGCTTCTGGCTCAAAGGAAGTGAGGCCTGGGTCACAAATCTTCCTGCAGAAAAGAGGGCCGAGGGTGGGGTGGAGGGTAAAAACACAGCCTGTCAGGCCTCTATGGGATTATGGGCCTTATTCATCAGTTATGTCTGTCCCACAGCAGGTTAACAGCTGTGGGCTACAGCTGACAAGACAATACTCTTGAGGGTTTGCCTGCAGAGCCATTTAGCAGTCCTCTCCCATACAGAGTCAGGATGACAGGGCAGGCTCAGTTGTGGGGAGTCTACCTAGAAGGAATCCGAGCCTATCTGCATAGGGTTTGATTCAGACAGGGATTAAGGTCCAGACTGCACTTTCCACAGGATCAGAGACACTTACTGGGAAATAGAGGTGGACTTGGGAGATAATCTGAGGGCAATACGTCTTTACTCACGTGTAGGCCTCAAAGTCCCCATTGTTGATGGCTTCAATCAGTTGCTCTGTGATCTTAATGATCTCCTGTTTTCGCACTGTTGGGACGAAAAATCCACCAATTTACCTGCTGTGCAACTTCCCTAGGGGCAAAAGAGCCCTCCTCAGTCCTTCAGGGATCCCTTGTGATCTTTGTCAAAGACATCCCCCTCCTCTGTCTTTTAAGGCCCTGTGCAGGAGAAGTAAGTCCCATCCTTCTTCCCACCCCCTTTTTTTGGCATCTGCAGAATTAAGGGCTACCTCCTTTCTAAGCCCATCCAATAGTTATGGACCTGCGACCTTTGCCACCTCTCCATCAACAACCGGGTTACAGAAAACATCTTTTTTTTTTTTTTTTTTTTTTTTTAGCAGCTGAGGAGCCTGTAATGTCATTAACCCTCCCTCTAGTCAGAGTCTGTTCATTAGCAGGGTTAGCAACTCTAGAAACGGCTGTTCTCTGTGTCTAACCACTTCTTACACCAGAAAGGGCTCATCCAGGCTGCAGTAACTCCTGCACTTGTAGCCCTTACCCTTAGTCAGTGGACCAGAGCTTAGTCTGCCTGAGAACAAAATCAACCTAGAGATGATGTTTCAAAAAGATGAACAGGGAGCTAGGTTTGATGCTTGGATCTTTTTACATCACTCATCTCACCCACGAAGGTTTTTCTGGGAAAAGCCAGCTTTGACAGCTTCTCTCATGAAAGAGAGCTACACTGCCCTCGAATAAGCTTCAGAAAAACTAGAAAGCTATACCAGTTCTCACATCAGGACACGTTCCTACAGAGACTCGAGGCAAGGCTGAGATGTAGGTAGGCTGATACCCTCCTTCCCTACCCAAGGGGCACATGGTGACATCCTGCACTCAGACAGACAGAGAGCCACTATTAGCAGAGGGTAGCTCTAACATAAAGTGAGCTTGGGTTGAGTTCAGGCTAACTCTAATTGTAACTGGAGCCCCAGGCAGGTCCAGGCTACAAGCCTTTCCTTTCAGGCGCAAGGGGCTGCAAGCCAGACAAATGTGAGCATTAGAACAGTACCAGCATGACATAGCTGATCAGCATAGCTGAGGGGAGTGTCTGGGAGATGGGGGAGCAGAGCTAAAGGGGAAGCCAGGAGGGACCTCCACAGAAACCACTGACAGGTAGGCAGCCTGAATGGACAAGCAGGGGCTTAGGGGAGATAAGCTCTGTCCTTTGTCCAGAGAAACAAGCAGGTATGTCTACACAACACTTCCTATGAATTCCATCAAATTTATCTGGAGGACCTGACTGGGGTCCTATGGGTGATGAAGACTGTATTTAGGATAGACAGTGTGGGGCAAAGAAATCAAGAGAGGTGCCTTTAACACAGGAACCCTGTCAGCTACTACTGTGCCTGAAGTGGGAACCCCCTCCCCAACCCCACTTAACAGATAAGGAAACAAACTCTTGGAAGCTAAGGCACTTCACAGACTTTTGAAGGTAATATAGCTACAATTTGTTTCCTTTTGGGACAAGTCTCACTGTGTAGCTAGACTGGCCCAGAACAAAATGGAGATCCTTAGGCTACAGTCTCAGGCTCCTGAGTGCTAGGATTGTAACTGTGTATCACCACATTTAGCTAAGATTCAAAATCAGGTCTGTCTCATTCAGAGCCCATGCTCTTAATTAAGATGGCTGACCCACAGAAAACACTAAACCCCAACACAATTCTGAGGCTGTTACAATGTACCCTTGCCCCATTCCCACCTCATGGACCTGACTTCTCATTGTTCTTCCTGGCTGTTGTCAAAGCAAAGCTTGCTTCACATCCCAGTGGTTTTCTATGCCCCACTTCCACACCATGGTTTCCCACCCACTCTTCTCTTCTCTGGTCTCCAAATTCAGGCCTGCCTGGGACTAGTGCCTCCAGCAGGCCCCCGACCCTGGCAGACACCAGGCCCCTAAAGCTGACTAACAGGCAGCTGGGCTAGGCAGACTGCTTTTGGGGGAATCCCTGAGGGGCTTCAGGAAGAGCCAGGGAGTTGGAAGCCAGAATGTGCCTCCCTCACACTTACTGGCTGAGGAGCAGAGAGAAGGCTGGGGCTGCATGCCTGCAGAGGGGGCTGTTCTGTCCCGGGGGCTCCGTCCTTCAGGCACCAAGCTGCCATTCCCAGTGCGGAGCGGGGCAGCTAGCCAGCCAGGGCAGGGCAGGGCAAGGCAGAGCAGCCAAAACAAACAGAATAAGGCAGGTGAGCGAGCAAGCCGGACAGGACCCAAGCCACTGGCACTGCAGAGCCGGGGCAAGGTGAGGCCTGGGGCTGCTGTGGACACTGGACCACATCCCACTCAGCTGCCTCTGCCAGAGAGACCTCCCGGTTGGGAACACTACAAAGGTGAGCAGATCTGGGCTTGCAGCTTCCAAAGGAGCATTAAATCAACTATACAAGGACCCCTGCTCCCAGATAAGACATTCAAGAGGGGCTAGGCCATCAAGCCACGAGTCCAGCAGTGAAGAACTCTTACTCTGTCAGCATTAGACTGATCTGACCTCACTCACAGCAGCCCTGAGAGCACTGTTCGCACTGACTTATATGGATACGCTTTCCATGTTTTTGGCTCCCAAGGATATGGTGCTGCCCTACATCCTGTCTTTTCTGATGGCCTAGCAGAAGGTCACTTATTGAAAGCATAGGCAGAAATTCCAAGGGGCCAACCCAAAGAACAGGAGAACAGACCCCTGCGTCTGGACTCCATGCTCCTTATGCCTCCTGGCATCCTGGCCAGCCCCAACTTTAGGCTCGTGGTCATCATAGGCCTGCAAAGACAGCTGAATGTAGCTTCAGACACCGGGTAAGTTCAAATTCTAGCATTCCTGGCCAGAAATCAAGGCTAGAGTGGCCAACTCATCCCAGTCGACCCGGGGCTGTCCTTGCAGTTTTTGTTCTCCTTTTTTTTTTTTTTTGAGGGGAGAGGTGCACGGCCAGTCATGTGTTCTACCATTGACTTATACCACAATCCTTGTCCTCATTTTAAAACTCAAAGTTCTGCATCCTAAGAAATGCATTGGTCTTGGGAAAACCAGGCCCTATTTCTACAGATGCCTCTGCTCCGGGATGCCAAATCATTATCCACAACAGGAATGGCTCTCTAAGCTCTGGCCCTGGAAACAGCTAATTTGGCTGTTCTAGACTCTGGTGAAGGAGTGGGAAGCCTTTTTTTGCTTGGTCTACTAGCACCAGACAAGGAAGGATCTCATATCTCAGAGCATGGAGAGTAGCTTTTAGGTTAACCCCTCCTACAGTTTAAGGAGGTACCAATCCCAGTTCCAGGGACAGAAAAGACAGATGCCCCATCAATGCTGAGGTACCTAGGTCACGTGGGGTGGGGGGTATCCCTTCCCCTCCAAGGGCCAGTACCTACCTTTGAGCTCTTCGTCTTCTGTAGTGGTGTTGCAGCTCTCTGTAGAGCCCTGTGGGCCGAAGAGATATATATGTGATCAGCCCTTGGAAGCTCGGAGGAACAGGAACAAGTGGGTTCCTACAAGAGTGTCTAGAGCAATCAGAGAAGTTCTCCACCCTTGCTCCTTAATTAGAAAACTCTTCATGTCCCAATGTCCCTTCCTTTCTATCAGGAAGAGGCATTGCCTAGTCATTCATGCTAAAGCTTTGGTCAACCTTCATCTTTCTCTTTCCTTTATATCCCCACCAGCCCAAAATTAAATTAAAATTAAATTCCAAATAATTACAATTTTAAATCCAACTTTTAAAAATTAAAATACCTCGCCATTATTCAGCATTGTGCCTGTAACATAAATCCCAGCTCTTCTCTTCACCTATATAGCTAGCTACAATATGTCCAAGCTGCCAACATCTTGCACCTGATTCACTACCACAGCTTCCAGCTCTCCTTACTACCACCCTCTATTCTGTAGTCACACTGAACTTCTAAGATACAACTGGATTTTACTTCTCACTTGATTAAAAACTAGCTTCTTTTTGTTGCAAGAATAAATGTGAACCATATTGCCAGGCACAGATGGTGCAAACCTTTAATCCCAACAATTAGGAGGTAGAAGCAGGCAGATCTCTCTCTCTCTGTCAATTCAAGGTTAGCTTGGTCTATATAGTGAGTTCTAGGACAGCTAGAGAGCTATATGGGAAGACCCTGTCTTGAAGCAAACAAGCACCCCCACATCCCCACCCATGCACAAAGTAAGCTGAACTGAAAACCCTGCCTGCTTCTCCAACTTCTTGACTCTACTCCTTGCTCCTCGAGTTCAGATCCACGTGGTTCTTTCAGGCATCATCCAGGCCAACTTTCTGCACTTGGAGTGTGTGTCCTCTGCCTGGCAGCCTGCCTGTCTACCTCCTTCCCACTGATGTTCATTTCTAGCTCAGATATCCACTCCTGAGAGGCCATTCCCTGACCACTTAATTAAAGGCCCTGTTCACTCTCTTTAATTTGTACCACTTCCTTCAGGGCATTTATCACTAGATTTTATCTTATTTGATTATTGGTATGTTATCCACTGGGTCTTGTCCTCCAGCCCCCCGTCTCTAATGAAAATTTGTCTTGTCCCCTCTAGAAAGCAGAGCCATGGCATTTAGTAATGTTAATAAAAATTCAGGAGTGGGCCAAGCGGTGGTGGTGCATGCCTTTAATCCTAGCACTTGGGAGGCAGAGGCAGGTGGATTTCTAAGTTCGAGGCCAGCCTGGTCTACAGAGTGAGTTCCAGGATAGCTAGGGCTATTCAGAAAAACCCTGTCTCGAAAAACAAACAAACAAACAAACAAATAAATAAAAAATTCAGGAGTGGGAAATTATACTAAAGAGAATACTGCAAGGTCTGGCTATATTTTTGTCTTTTTGGAGTGTATGTGTGTGTGTATGGTGTGCATGTATGGTGTATGCTGTACGTGTATGTATGCGTGTGAGAGCATGTATAGTGTGTGGTGTATATGTATTTATGAGTGTGAGAGCATGTATGATGTGTGGTGTGTATGTATGTATGTGTGTGAGTGCATGTATGGTATGTAGTGTACATGTATATATGGGTGTGAGTGCACCTATGGTGAATGTTGTGCATGTATGTATGAGTGTGAGACCATGTATGTATAGGTTTGAGAGCATGTCTAGTGTGAGGTGTGCATGTATGTATGGGTGTGAGTGCATGAATGGCGGGCAGAGACTGATGCTCTTTGTTTCCTTCAATTGCTCTCCACTCTGCTTACTGAGGCAAGGTCTCTGGCTGACCCCAGAATTTGTTAATTTGGTTAGACTAACCAGCCAGATTGTCTGGGTGATCCTGTTTCTACCTCTTGTGTACTGGGACTCTAAGTAGGCCATTATGTGGGTTCTGGGGCTCCAAACTCCAGTCTTCACGCTTGCTCAGTAAGTACTTTATTCATCAAGTATCTCCAAGGCCTTTGTCTTCTTTTCCTCTCCTCACATTCCTTCTTACTAAACTTAACTCATGGAGGAAAATATTATTATCTGTAACTTGAAAATAAGAAAGCTTAGGTAGGAAGTGGTTAAGTGACTTGCTCAGAAGTTTGTAGTCAAGATTCACACCAGATCAATCCAATTGTAAAGCCTAGGCTCTGAGTTGTTAAGCTCTGCCATTCCTCAGAATGGAGTAACTGACAGGCCCTGGACTCCACAAACACCTCCACCTTGGGGTGCAGCCTGCTTTTAACAGCCACAAACCTCTCAGACCCCAGAAACTCAGTCCAGTTGTTTCCTGCTGATAAAGAAAGAGCAGACTTGGTGGGCACTCACTCACCTTGATCCCATCTGTAGCATTATGTACCACGGTGGTTTGTGGTTCCTGTGAGAGAAGATAAAAATTACCCTCCTGATTTGGGGACTTAAGCTCTTCCCTGAGGGATCCCCACACCCCTAGAGACCCTATGATGACCACTGAGGCCTGCCCACCAGCCATCCCTACAAGAAAAATAGATACTGGCTCAACTAGGGTCCCAGAGAGGTAGGAAACCCTGGATTTAGTTGACAGCACTGGCTGGTAAGGAGAAGCTTGGAAGAGGCAGGTTCTCAGGAAGCTGAGAGGGCAGGGGCCTCTGTACTTGAAGCTTGTTTGGTCTAAGGGTTCTTCCTAGATTGGAGCCCCATGGGGCAAATATACAAGAAGAGCTGTGGGATTCTGAGCACAGGTCAGGCCCTGCCAACAGTGTTCATCAAGGGGTGCACAGAACATGGGGACAAAGGGAAAGCAGAAAAGATAGTCTCCCAGTAAGACCTAGGATGCCCTTGTGGCAAGCTGAGCTCAGGGAGGTGCCCTTTTCACCTTCCTTCTGCCTTCCCTAGGTGGACCTATGGCACCAGACCATAACAAGAGGGATCCGCAGGAAATAGAAGGCATGGCAGGCACGATAATTTGTCCCCGTTCCCTTCCTGCTAGCTCATCAGCTAGCCAGCACTAACAGTGAGAGCTCTGTGATATGCTGTACCTGCTGAGGAACCCAGAGAGGACTGAACAGACGGCTCTCCAGGACCAGAGAGAGAGTGGGGAAGCCTAGTCCTCCCTTCTTAACTATGCAAAGGAGAAGCTGAGGCAGATTCTACAAATAGGCTTCTAAGAACTAATGATTAAGTACCAAGAGAGCTCCTACCCTGGGCTTTTTAAAGCAACTCACCTCCTTGGCCCCCACAGCAGACCCACTAGGGGTCAGGCTTGAGGGTAGGAGGCCTAACTGGCAGCCCTGATCACTCTTTCCCCCAACAGCGAAAGGAGCAGGAGCAGTGGTTCTGCCATGCAGGATGGAACATTGCCAAGCAGGAGAATGAAGGGCAAGGAGCCTGCAGGGCAGCACACAGAGCAGTCTGCCCTATGGGAGGAAAATGACAAAAGCTGAGGAGTCCTAGGAAGGTAAGACAAGAAGAGGAGGTAGGAAAGGGGCAGGAGGCAGCCAGGGTCAGAGGCGGAGAAGCCGTAGTCAGAGGTACCATGGCCGTCTGCAAGGGCGCGGGCTCTTGGGCTGGGCTTACGAGACTGTTTTTGTTGTTGCTCTGTGGCTGAGACAAGAAAACATGGTTTAGTTCTCCAGAGTCACCAAAGTTGCTCAGGTTTGACTCCCAGGCCTCCCTTGTCCCAGTCTGGCGCAGAGGTGCCAGGCCTGAGGTGGCAACTGTAACACTGTGCAGATGGGAGCAATGGTTAGAGAGATGGAGAATTTGGGGAGCCCCAGAGACCTAGCTCTGGAGGCAGCCTCCCTGCAGGACTGATGGAAGACTTATTTTAAAGCATCTCTCCAGAAATTTCTGCTTACTCCAGGTGCCATGTTACTACAGAGTCATACCAGATGCAAAGAAATTCAGGATTTTCTTCCCACATTATAGGTGGGAAAGATAGTGACTTAATGCAGAATAAAAACTGGAAACTCTGGCTCCCCCGTTGCCCTTCCCTGTCACCTGCATTTCCTTCCCCTCTCAAAACACACCAGCCTGAAGCCTGATATGAAGAGGAGGAAGGAAATGAGCAAGAACACCTGGCCTCTGGGGTAGAATTCAACTCGGGTATAAAATGTAGCCACAGATCTCCCTGCTGTTCATCTTCCACCTGGTAAGTCTTGGACTTGATCAGCTGGAAGTGAGGGCACAACTCCAGGGAAGGGCAGGCAAATCTCAGTGGGGGTTGTGGCTGCAGTCCCAGCACTCAGCTCCCAGGAAAGAACAAAGCTGCCCAGCAAGTCAATATTCCTAATGGCAACTCGACCACCAGGGATATTCCTTGCCTTTTCAAACATTACAGAGTGACACAGCCAAGAAAGAGTGTGAGGGGCTGGGCAGGAAGGAAGAAAGGCCAATCTCCAGGGTAGGAACCCAGATCAGTTTAACTCAGTCTCACTGGGTCCCAGTGTAGTTACAGCCACAAAGGAGCAGCTTCACAACCCGAGTTCTCCCACAGGCACAGAGACAAACGTAACGTGCCTCCATTCAGAGCATCAGTGAAGACATGTAGATGGTCAGAATGCATTTCTTCTCTCCACAGAATGTATTCCAGACTCTCCTACATCTTATCTAAAGGCCCCATGGACCAGATCTAAGTTATATAACCTCAGCTTGTGGTCAGTGGCTGAGATCTCTCAAAACCAGGGCTAGGCATGGAATCTTGAATCAACATCAAGTACTACAAAGATGCTACTGAATTCTACAGGCTGGAAAGAAGTTCCCATGTTAAAAACAACAGCAACAAAAACCCATCACTAACAAAATATACCATAGCAACTGTTATCTTGTGTTCCTATCCTGAGACAGCAGAGGGCAGAATTCTCCTGATTTTCTGGTTGGGGCTGACTGGAGAAGGGTGTCCAGTCTACAAAGCCCAGTTGACCTTAAGACCTTTGTAGGGGATGAACACTCCATGACAAGACAGGCCTTCTCTTTGGAGTAACACCCAAGGGGCCACACCTCTGGTTATAATGGATGGTATAATGACGAGGCTGCTTGTTCCCTTGGTGCCCAGTGTTCCATGAGAAAAGATGCATTTACTGTAGCTCACTGTAGCTGTTCCTCCTGAGGGCTGGGTGGGCAGGCTACAACCCTGGACCTATCAGGAAAATGGGATTTTTCACAGGAGAACAAGGTTTAGAGTCTCAAGTCGACCATTAGTCTTCTCATTACACAGCTGCCTACTGAACTTCGGGCCCCAGGAAGCAGTTGCTCATACCATCTCCTGAGTGATCATCTCTCCTTGTGCTGCCTTTCCCCTAAATCCCTATCAGCTTTATTCCCTCCACAGCAAGGGGTGCCATATCACACCTTCCAGTGTCCATTGCTAAGGCCACTGGGCGACCTAGGGCAATGGCCCCCGCCTGGCAGGTCAGGCCACACCTGCCCACACAGCACAGACATGCAGTGAAGATGAGTGACGCACACGCACATGGCAGAATGGGTCTGCATGGCTGGCAGGCGGGCACAAGCAGCATGAAGTGGAAGGTGGGTGGGCAGGCAAGGCTCACCATTAGGTGCACGCTGGAACTCGACTTCCTTTTCTGGACACACCACAGCAAGAGGGAAAGAGAAGGGGAGAGAGGAGGTGAGAAGAGAAGCACAGAGACACTGCAGGTTAGTGCACCAGCTCGGGCTCTGCATCGAGGGAGAGAGGAGGAAGAGGAGGAGGAGAAGAGGAGGTAGAGGAGGAGGAGCAACCTGGAGTCCAGCATCAAAGGGGTTAAAAACAGTACACAGACCACAGGCACATACACTCTTCCAGCTGCTGGAAAACTCTTCTGTCCGGTTCACAAACACAGAAAATTTAGTGTACTCTGAGAAGTCTGTCTTGTTCAGTCACAAGTGTGTGTGTGTGTGTGTGTGTGTGTGTGAGAGATACTTGACTGCTGCAAAATTACAGGTTTGGGTTGATAGGACTGGCACACTAACAAGGGTATTCTACAGCTAGGTCTGTCTGAAATGTGAGTGGGTAGTCACCAGAGATACAACAAAAGCTACTACAGGATGCCCTCAGCTTTAATAACTCTTGACTTCTGAACTTAGACCTCAATGAAGGTGTGAACGCTGTTCAGAAAAACTCTGTGGACTCTTCATCTTATGGTTAAAATCTGACATTCTATTCCCTGTCAGCATAACCAAGCTGGTTTAGAAGATGTGCATGTTCTCTTGCTTTTTGTCATTACTAGAAATAGAAACATAGCAGTGCTGGTAATTAAGACTACAGTG
>JADRCC010467934.1:6250-17500 GCA_019843855.1 Hylomyscus alleni
AGAAAATAAATAAATAAATCTTTAGAAGGAGGAGGAGGAGGAAGATGATGGTGATTACCCAAGCAGAACCACAGCTATAGCCAGTCCTTCTGCTTCCTATCCCCCCATCAGTGAAGGGGGAGCAGGGAGGGGCTGGGGTATAGCTCTGTGGAATGCATGTGTAGCAGGCATCAAGCCTGTGGTACATCTCCCACTCCAAGAAAAATAGCAATGGAAAAGAAGCCTCTGTCTGTGGTGTTTATTAACACAAGAAACTGGTATGGGAAAGTTGCCTACTTAATATTGTAATTTACTGAATCTGTATAGCCCCAAAACATGGATGTAATTCTTCCCATGTTGTGAGTAACCACCAAGATTATGGCTAAGATCTGCAGATTGGGTAATTTCAGAACTGAGTGAGGCAGTGTGTGGGCCCTCCCACTGCTCTGTGGGACTGTTGGTATGCTCAAAGATTGGTGGTGTTGGCCTCAGCCAGCCCCTGACCCAAATGTCAGCCATTAATATTTTCCAGCATTCCAGAGTGCCCACAGTTTTTGAGCACAATTTGGGGCTGTATTTAGCACACTTGATTTTTGTTCTGGGTGAAGGTAAAGGCACACATGAGGACACAGGTATGGGCTTCTCAGAAAGATGTCACTGTCACATGAGTATGTTTTACCCCATGAGATAGTCCCTCTGAAGGTTGCAATGGAGAGTTATGAAGGAGAGGGGAGGGGACTGGTGCAGTATCCTGCTAAGTACAGGGCCACCCTGGGTCATGGAGCTGCCTGCTGCAGCATGGCCCTCAGCTGGACCCAGTGTTCTGTGGCATGCTCTCCTTCTTGTTCCTGTAAAAAACTCTTCAAGGAAGTAGATAGAAGGACAGTGAGGCTGAGGAGAAAGCCAGAGAGTCAAGGGGACTTGTGTTAAAAACAACTGTGAAGGCTCAGGGCCTGTAGTCTAAATGGTGCCGAAAAGCAACGTTGCCAGCCCTTGTGAGCTTCCCATTCAAACCTGAACTGTGAGCCAGGGGGAGGGAGTGCACCTCTATGATTGCAAGACTCAGAGCAAGGACTCAGACTGCTGTCCCAATCCCAGCTCTGTCAGTAGCTTACTGTATGTTCTTGGTCAATATGATAGTAATGGGGATGAACAATGGCTATGCCTTTATATGACTGAGAGCTCTGGCCCCCAGCCCCACAATCCCAGGCTAACACCTTTTTAAAAAAGTTGTATTTATTATTTATATAGTGTTTCACTTGAATGTGTGCCTTCAGGCCAGAAGAGGGCATCAGATCTCATTACAGGTGGGTGTGAGCCACTATACGGTTGCTGGGAATTGAACTCAGGATCCCTGGAAGGGCAGCCCGTGCTCCTGATCCTAACCTCTGAACCATCTCTCCAGCCCCAGGCTAACACTCTGACCAGTTAAAAGCTCTCCATTCTTTTGCAGAAGACCTCAGTTTCTTTGCATCACCCAACCCAGCAGCTCCCAACAGCCTGTAACTCCAGCTCCAAGGCACCTGACACTCTCTGCTGACCTCAGGCACCTGCTCTAATACAGAAACGCCCACACAGAGACATAGCACACATAATTTAAAAATAGAAGTCTCAGAATTAAACACTCAAAAGGCAGTAACACAATGCAGAAGCCTACCCGGGATTTCTGCCTGATTCTGGTTTTTACTTCATCTATGTGGATTTCCTGTTCACAGAGTGGGAATGCAGAAGAAGCCAGCCATTGAAATCCATGCACACGGTGGTTGCATTGGTCAAAATGCCCACCATTGGCAAAGGTAGGGTAGAGTGTAGATTCCTGATGGACTGAGGTGCTGAGTGGGCAGGGCTCTAGGGGGCTTCCTTTGCAGTGATAGAAAATTCTGGAATTTGGTGATGGTAACAGACAGCTTTGTGGATGTGCACTTCCATGTGGGAGTTACATAGTAGGTGAATTACTATGTAATCCATGGTTTCAGTTTTACAGGGATTGTGGCGCGCAATGACGACGCTTCACTCTAGGAATTCTTCCAGCGCTCCTTTATTGTGTTACAGCTCTTCTAGATGGCAGCGAAGACGAAAGACGAAAGACTCAGAGCCCCGAAGAAGCCCTGCTTATATAGGACTCTAGGCAACGTGTGATTGGTTCACAAAAGGCACCTCATTTGCATAGGTGCACTGATTGGTCAAAGCCAAATGAGACACAGTTGGCCACGCCCCCAGCCTGTCCAACTGCCACTTGGCTTTCTTAAAGAGACAGCTTTCTGAAGCTGCCAACTGCCACTTGGCTTTCTTAAAGAGACATGCTCACTACAAGGGATGCCCAGCGCCCATCTGGTCAGGGGTGTGAGGAAGATCAGAGGAGAAATGGGTTGTCTGGTCAGGCAGTGTGGGCACCCTCCTCCACACAGCCAGCGTGGCCCAAGTGATTCAGGGCAGTTGCTGGCTTGTGGCCCAGGCTCCTTCCTACTCACTTGCCTCTATGGTTAGGGTCTGAATGGAGCCCTCTACCTTCAAAGGCCAAGGCCACAGACTGCTCTGACTCTGCTCAAGCACTCTGCAGAGCTGGGCAGGGCTGGATAGCTACCCTGTGGGTAACAGTTGGCCCTAACAGTCTACAGAGAGCTCAACCCTGGACAAGCCGGAGAGCTTACCCCTGATGTTCCTCACCTGGGTCTGTCCATTTCCTGCAAGGGGATGTGCTCTTAACTCTGCCCTGTGATTGCTATGCTAGCTGCCCCTTCTCCTTCTAAGAGGGCAGACCTGCATAGAGTGGACTAAGCCCTTAAGTTGCACTACTCTGTGGTATGGGATTCCCTGGCTAGCCTCAGCCTTGGGCACCTGTGGTGCTTTGAATAGGTGTGGCCCCCATAGACTCACATGTTTGAATGCTTGACCATAGGGAGTGGCCCTGTTAGGAGGTGTGGCCTTGTTGGAGTAGGTGTGGTCTTGTTGGAGGAAGTGTGTCACTGGGTAGGTGGGCTCTGAGGTTATGTATGCTCAAGCCATCCTCAGTGTGACACACAGTCTCCTGCTGTCTTCAGATCAAGATGTAGAACTCTTAGCCCCTCCAGCACCATGTTTGCCACGCAGGCCTTGCGTGACAGCAGTATTTGAGGGGAAACCTTCAAGGAAGGCAGTCTCCTGCACCCGCAGTGTCACCTGGCACCCCTTAACTCAGAGGTAGCCCAGATATGTCCTCATACTCTTGTGCTAGGTATTCACCAAGATAGGACAGCTAGCAAAAATCAGACAATTCTCTCTGACCTTTCACCAGTGTCCTAACATCCTAGCTAAACCCTGGCCTGGAATTTCCATAAAGAATGTTACCCACCTAGAACTAATTGCCTCTGGCATTGTCAGGGAAATAATGTAGGGTTGGGCATTAGCTAGAACTATTAGGTCTCCAGCAAGACCCAGAGAATTAGCAGGAAATGCTAGGTCAGATTTTCCTAGTCCTTGTCTCTAGCAGAACCAGAGAATTAGCATAAGAATACCAGAATAGCCCCAGCAGGGAGGGCTCAACTGCTCTTTCCTACTGACCTTGATGTAGCGGTCACTTGCCTCAGTCTTGTGTCCCTTGCTGTAACCTCCGCCCACCTACATGACTCTTGTCATCTGCCCTACTTGCTGTATGCCATATAAGCCTGGTTTTCACTTTGTGCTCTCTCTTGCTCTTGCTCTCTCTGACTCACCGACTGAGATGGACTAGGATCTAGATTCATGCAGTTCGCAGTCCCCTGGGCCCAGAGCGCTTGGGCCCGGGGGATGCAGCGCCAGTCCAGAGGAGATGGCTGCTGCTTTAGACCCAGCGTGTTTCAGGTAGCCTCAGATGTACCTCAACTACTGAGCTGCCAGATTTATCATTTCTCTTTTGCAATGACTGTAAAAGTCTGATGCCATATTTAAGAAATACATTCAGATTCCCACACCCTTGTGTTGTCTCTGCCATCATTCTTCACCTACGCCTTGTCGACCTGACTAGGACCCCCGTTTCTCCCGCGGGTTGAGGGAGGCCCAGATCGGCCGCCCTGCGGCACATGTTGGCCTGCATGCTGCTTCATGGATAGTGAACTAAGTCTCCGAACCTGTCAGCCAGTCCCAATTAAGTGTTTTCCTTTATAAAAGTTGCCATGGTCATATCTCTTCACAGCAATGAAACCACTTGCTCTTACTGGCGGCTAAGAGGAAGAGTCAGCCCTTCACCCTTCTGCCTTCTCTAAAATCTTCTATGTATGACACAACTCTTAGGCCCTGGAGACACATCCCTTACCCACACTGGTGGCCAAGACACTTTCTTGTTATGGACCAAGAAAGGAAAAGTTCCCTGCTCCAGGCCTGCTATGGGCTCCATCTGCTCCATACCAGGGAGGTCTGCAGAAGTGGCCTAAGGAAGGATTTTGAGCCCAGAGGAAATTATTATGTTTTCCTGGTTCCTGAATGTTCCTGTAGGCACCCCTCAGCATCCGTGTTCCTGGGCATGGATAAATGTGCATGCCACATTGGAATCTGTGCACACATATAAAATTCTGTTGTCCTATCAATGATTGTGAGCCTGACTGCATGTACCTCCCTCTATAGACATTGCAGCGTATCCCTGTCTACACCCCAGGTGTACAGCTGTGTGCATGAGCCTATCCTTGGATACCTCCCAGAACTGCCTGTGTATGCCTGTGAGCCTTGTGTGTGTAGTGTGTGTGTGTGTGTGTGTGTGTGTGTGTGTGTGTCCACAGGGCTCTCCTGCACCCAAGTCAGTCACACATCTTTTCTATGGTACAGAGCCATACAGAGTACACAATGGTAGACCTTGGAGGTATATCTGGGCACTAATTCAGGACTGTGTGTGTCAGGTGGCACTAGCAAGAAGCATACAAAACACAGGTCCCAGAGAAAGCAAGACTGCTGCCCGCAAGCTCTGGAAACTGCAGAGCCTGAAGAACACAGAGATGGGGGGGGGAGGGCGGGCACTGCTTAAAGCTGACCAGTGAACCTGGCAAACAGGTGCAGCATGGGGCTGCTCCGTCGATCCCATCTAAGCCTGCCATGTCTATCCTCCTAGGACTCATCCTGGGCAGAGCCTCAGATGGGGAAGGCTGCCCCACAGGTGCACAGGCCCAGGTGCAAGAGTGTGGGCAGGACCAGCAGAGACAGGAAGAGGAGCTTCCGGTCTGCCCAAGGCTGCTCAGTGAAGCAGCTCAGTTGGGCTCTAGAGTCTTAGACTCAGACACTAGAACAGTAGATTCAGGAGGCAGAGGCTTCTAGGAGAAGAGGAGTTAGCAGGTGAGCTATTGGATGAGCGAGGAGCACCGATCACACCTCAGCGGGCTAGGCCTTGTGAGTGCTACACGAAGCTGTGAGTCAGGGTACCCACCAGCTCCCTTCAGCAGCAGCTCCTGCAGAGACAAGGTAGAGCAACTGTCGGGGAGGCAGGGAGGCAGGGTATGAGGTCCAACTCAGCCTGGATCCCAGAAGACGGTGGGACAAGTGGGAGATGGTAACTCTGAAGGCCTGGCCATGGGTGGAAACGTCTGTTCAGGGACAGGAATGTATGTGCCTGATGACACTTGGGAAGGAGTGGCTACACTCTTGTGATTACAGTCCTAAGGTTAGCCCTTCTAATTCCTAAGCCAAAATGGTGCTACCAAGACCCATTGGTTAGATCACTCCCAAATCTGAGACCACAGTGTATTGTGGCCACTTAGGTGGCCCAAGGTTGCCCCTCTACATACCAATCCCAAGGTTCTCCAGAGTCTGTGAGATGCTGTCCAGCATCTGTCCTGCAAAGGCTGGAGAGGCCTATCCACTGGTTCGGGGTACCACCACAGGAAAGCTGGGTCTAGCCAACTGTCCACTCACTGCTGTCCTACCTGTCTACCCAGGCTGCCCCGTGCTAGCTTTGCTTCTGTGGGGAAAACCCTGTCCTCCGGGCAGAGATTCTCTCTCCATGCAGACACTCTGGCTCTCAACAATCCTGCCATTTCTGATCAACTAAGGCCTGCTTTAGCAGACACAGGAAGGAGAGACCATTCTTTCCTTCATTTCTAGTGATGCCCCGAGACAACAGCTTCTCTGAAGGTCTGATCATGGGGCCATGGTCAGGACTACCTATCATGAACCTTGGTATTGCCACTGTCCTCAACGGGAATCAGAGAATACACAGGCAGTTCTGGGAGGTATCCAAGGATAGGGCATGTTACCTCAGACACCTGAGGATGCTGGGGAAGTAAACTTGTGGTTATTCTGATGGGCCTTGGGGCCCAGAGAGACTGAGAGCATGGGCTCATCACAGGGAATGCTGGGAATGGAGAGCAGCACTCAGTAAGGAAGCCAGAGGCACCTTTAGAGATGACGATCACCTACACCAGATCTTGTGGGACCGTCTGGTCTTCCCTCACTCTGCTTGCCCATAGGCTAGCATGCTCTGTTCTTGTCTATACTACCTGTGCCTTTGACTGTGGGGCTGCCCCCACTGGGCTGAGTGGGGATAAAAGCTGCAGAGTAAAGTGTTCAAAATATCTTGGTGTCCAGCTGATTCACCTTTCAGAAAAGAAACAGGCCTAAGGACACACTACAACAGAAGGCAAGATCTGGATACTAACCCAGTCCTTAGATGAAGCTGCCTGGGTCAAGGCAGAATCTGCTTTTTCTGCCCTCTAGTGGTCACAGGGTAAACTGCAGTCTGTCTGAGCTGCGCCCCGTGCTGGCCTCCTTTGGAAAACTCTCCTCACTTCTGCCCTGGGGTCCAATACCCTTCCTTTTTCCTACACTAAAATGTTCTGAAAGACAAAGGTCACCTAAATGTCCTCACCCAAGTCTGTCCCCCTTAGACAGGCAAACTGGGAAGATAGACCAGCTTAGACTTGCCGAGTATCAGTTTCAGGGCTCAAAAAGTCACACCACAGCCACCGCTGGTCATTTTCTCTCATCCTCTTATTCTAGACATGGCTCTCTTGACATCATCTCTGTCCTTGGCCTACTAGATTGTCCCCTACCTCCCTGGTTGTTCCTTCTCAGCTGTCTCTGGTCTTCTAGGTCTCTTTGAAGGAACCTGCAGGTGTTTCCTTAGCCTACAGCCCACTGTTCTTGCTTACATTGGAAGCTGGGTCAGCGAGCAGCCAGGTGTCTCATCGAGCTTTCAGACCAGGAGCACCAAAGATGTCAGTGTCTGAGTTGGCTGACTTTTGTAGCACATGCGCTCAGTTTTACAGTGAAGTCGTCTCTTTGATGCAGTGAGGGATGAACACACACACCCATCTTCAGTGCTCAGGGCCTCTCAGGGCTCTACCTGAGGGGCTTCTCGAGGTCTCCAGCCAACTGTCAGACTTTTCCAAGCCCGATGTCACTTGCCTTCCAGACCTATATCAGTCACCTTTTATCACTGTGACAAAGGATCTGAAAATGACAGACCACTCAATGGACTAAGGATTTGTTTTGGCACATGGCTTCAGTCTGTGGTCAGCTGCCTCCACTGCCATAGGCCATGAGGCAGAGTTGAAGCGTCATGATGGAAGGGTATGGAGGAAGAAGGCTGCTCACGTCATGGTGGCCAAAAAGCAGAGAGGCAAAATGGATCGGGGACAAGATGTGCCTTTCAAAAGCACACCCTCAGCGACCCACTCGTCCAACCATGTCCTAGCTTATAAGAGACCACTTAACTATAAAGTGACATTACTGATGCAATTAGCACTCTTGTGATCCAATTGTCTCTCAATAAAGCTGGGGACCAGGTCTTGAACCCACAGAGCTTCTCTAGGATGGGAGCCCTCATCTTGAATGGGTATTGCTAAAAACAAGTTCTAGTCTTGGGGTAGGGGATGGCAGCAGAGAATTGGAATGAAAGGAATAGTTGTCGCCTTTGAGGACACTTAAATACCGGATCCTATCTAGTTCTCTGGCAGCAGGCGTCTCTGTAGTTCTAGGAAGCCAATGTGAATATAGCAGAACTCCAGAAAAACCACCAGAGGGCAGTGCTGCCCCACTCACGGTCCTTGGGAAGGCCTGTCTTTTTGTCTTGGTATTGAGGTCTTTCGAGGAGAATCAGGAATGTGTGTGTGTGTGTGTGTGTGTGTGTGTGTGTGTGTGTGTGTGTAGATGGTGTGGGTGTACTACTTTGTGTGTCTCCTGGTGGGTTGGGGTGTTTGTGGTATCCATTGTTCACATCAGTGCCTCCAAATCCCACCACTAGGAAAGAGAATGCTGGTCATTTCGTGGACTTCTAAGCAGGATAGCAGGATGGAGCTTAGAACTTGTAACACCATCATTTTCAAGTATATTCCGACTCTGGCCCACAGGCTGTACGTGGCCAAGAGAGCTGTGAATTCTGTTCAGCGCAAAATTATAAACTTCTTTAAAACAGTTTGAAGGAGTTTGGGGGAGGTTGTTGCTATGGTTATTTTTTTTTTCTGTGACTCAGTTATATGATTTTGTGTTGATGACAATGTTGTATGGCAATGTCAATAGGATGGACAGCTGGAGAAATGGCCAGCAGTTAGAAATGCCCATTGTTCTCTCAAAGGACCTGGATCACCCACCAGGTGACTCAAAGACCGCCAGCGACTCCAGCTCCAAGGGACTGGGTGTCCTCTGGCCTCCTGGAGCAGCTGCATGCACCTGATAAACATAAACTCAGGAGTAAACAAAAATGATATTTTAAGGGGCAGAGCCCCCTTGGTAGAGTGCTCACCCACTATGGTGTGAACATGGTGGGACCTATGTGTAACTCCAGCTCTTGATAGGAGGATCTAAAGTTCAAGGCCATCCTCAGCTACATAAGGACTTTGAGCCAGCATGGGCAAGAGACTATCTTCAAAAGAAAAGTTGGACACATCTGATCATGTCTTACTACTTCCAGGCCACAGGCTCCTGTCCTGTGACAAGACAGAGCAATGGCCTTAAGAAAGCCGTTCTTGTCACTGGCTTGTTCTTGTCCAGGTTGACCTGGTTGGTAGGACCCATATAGGTTGGGGGTTCAAAGCATTTTCCCCCAGTCTCACACCCATTCCAGCCCACTGTGCAGATGACGGGTGAGCATGTGGCCACGTGGCAGAGGATTTGTTGGTTTTCTCTGCCCTGAGCCTTACACCAGGACTCCTGGTGACTCAGCCAGCACTGGGTACCTCTCAGGTCAGAGCTGAAGAAAAGATATGAATGTACTATGCTAGTAGCTATATTAGGATATGCTTGGAAACAGAGTGCTCCTGGGAGGGAACTGCCTCCTGCCTGGAGAAGAGAAGGATGGGTTAGCTGCGCTGGGAAGGATGCTTGCACGCTGGAAGGATGGGGTGACTACTTACAGAAGGCGGCAGGCAGAGAGACCTTCGAAGTCTTGGGATGTGCCTCGTGGGGGAGGGTAGTGAAACAGCCAACCATCCCCCTTACTGCCCCCTCTCCCGCTCTCTCCTAAGGCCCAGAAATCCATGAACCCAGGGAATTTCTGCAGCTGGAACAGGGAGGAGACATGACTGGCATTCCTTCGCGTGTTCCACATTCTATTGATTCATTCTTTTGGTGCTAGGGGCAGCCCCCGGGGTCTAGTGCATTGGAAGCATGTGCTCTACCACTGGGCTGCAGCTCAGTCCGAGTTCACGTTCTGTACCTGGGGGGAAGACACACTCGGAGTGCTGGAAAGAGTCAGAAGCCTGTGGTCCACACAGAAAGGAAAGAGGAAAGGAAGAAGGAGAGACACCCAGGAGAGTAGGGGACAGGGAAAGGGCGGAGAGCAGGACAGGAGGTGGGTGGTGGCCCGAGGAGGGGGCAGGGGGAACTTTCTTGGCCTCCCTCTCCGCGCCCTCGCGGGCAATCAGGCCGGCAGGAGGCAGGTGGTCCGGGGAGACAATGGCGCGGAGGAGTGCGGAACCTGGGACTAAATTTGGCGTTGCCTTTGCAGGGCTCGGGGCCGCCCGTTCATCTCCATGCAAAGGAGAGACGAAATGAATATGCAGCGCGGGCTGTAATTGGGCCGCCGCGGCCGCCGCCGCCGCCGCCGCACTATAATTTTCCAAACAGGATCTTGCAATCAGGGCCTTATTCATTAGCGCATAAACAATTTTGTTTCTCGGCACTCGAGCCTGTCAATCATGCCGAGAGGGAACATCTTGGCCGAAGGCGCGGGCCGTCGCGCGCGCTCCTACGCGCGCCCCCTCGAGCGCCGCCAAGTGGCTTTGTGCCCGGGAGCCCTTGGGTGCTGGGATGGAGGGGGAAGGGGACTTGCTGTAAGGTCCCCTGAATACTCATAAATACTCCTTTGAATCTGCCTCTGACTCCCAGCCTTGTCCTAAGGGTATCCGTGCTCCTCCTTCCAAGCCTCAGTTTACCCTTATTAGCTGGCTGGACTAGTGAGTAGCTTAGGAGAGAATGAAAATGACGACAGCATTTGTTGCTGAAGGTCTGAGAGTTAGGGAATGCTGCCGGTCTATTTATTTATTTATTTATTTATTTATTATTAAAAAGGGTGCCAGAGACCTGCAGAGGGCCCTTCACTCCCTCAAGGTAGCCTTCTGGGATACTGTATGCCTCTGACAACCCGAGGGATTCTGCAAAAACTGAGCCGGGGCCTGGACTCCCCCACAAATGGGCACACTTACTTCTGGGGGCCCTGTGCTTGCTGGCAGTTCAGCCTGCCCTAAAGCACCCGTTAATTCTACAAGTTGGTGTGGGGCTCTGTGCCTGTGGGTGGCTATGTTTGTGTGCACGTGACTAAGTCTGTCCCCACAAGCCCCGGTGCAGACATGCTTGTGGAAAGGCTGTGGTAGTGGTTGTAGCTGTGATGGGAACCCAGTCTGTGGGAGCGCCAGAGAGAGGGAAACCTTTGGGGTCCAGGAGGTCCAACGGGAACCATGTGTAGAGCCAGGTTGTTTCTCTCCCAACACACCATTGCTCTGTTGTCCTTAGTTCCTTGTCTGAGTGTCAACTTGGCTTTGCTGTCTTGGCGGGTTCCTTGGAGCACTCTTTCACTTCCACAGCCTTTCACTTCTTCCCTCCGAGAGTGATCTAGCCTACACTGCTCCGCTATTGAGAAAGCCCCAGGTCTCTCTGGAATGCCAGGGCCAAATATTCCTGTCAGCGGTTTTACATGGATCACTTATCAGAGCTTCAGGCCCATTGCCTGGATGCAGACACAGAGGCCTGGGACAGGAAACCAGGAAGAGATGCTGTTTGGAGGTACTCCTGCCAGTGAGGAGAACAGGCAGGATTTGAAGTCATATATGGCTTTCTGTCTATCTTCGAAGCTGGAGTACAGGGCCTGACTCCCACAAACACACACACAGACACACA
>JADRCC010467964.1:0-16563 GCA_019843855.1 Hylomyscus alleni
CCCCCCGCCATTTTCAAGTGAGAACAGGCCTTTTCTCCTCCATGGTGTCAATCTCCGAAATATTACAGGTGCTTGGACCATGATTCCTTGCCCATAACTTTAAACTCAGGCTCCTTTCATTACTAAACTACAGAGTTGCAGCTTTCTGCTCTTTGTTACTGTGAATCTGAATGAGAGCAGAAAGCAGTGACTGTGCCATCATCTAGATATTACATTGTCTTAAAATTTTAGCACATCACATCTTCAGGCAGAATGATATCCAGATCTTTTCCAGAGTGTATCTTGAATGTCTTCAGGTCCAGTTCCTGATAGAGTCCTTGTCCCCCTCTGAAGCCTTGTGAGTGCAGTCTGTTTTTCTATAGATACCCTAATCTGCTGGACTCCCATGAAATGTTATGCTAAGTTCTGTCTATAGGAATGTAGGCCTCTCTAGCACAAAGCTCCAAACATGTGCATATTTCTTCTACAACCTAGTTCCGAAGACCTAAGGACCCCACAGTGGGACTCATCACAGAAATGGTCCTACTAATGTCTCCATTACTTTTCTCATTGCTATGACAGAATGCCATGCAGAAGCAATATGAAGAAGGAAAGGGTTTTGGATCGTGGTTTATGGGTAAATCCATCATGTCGAAGGAGGCACAGCAGATGAAGTGGGAGACTACTTGCTCACATCTGAGCAGAGTAGGAGGCGTAAGAGGGAATGTTGGCTTCCCCCTTCTACCCTTTGTCCTAGTTAGGGTTTCCATTGCTGTGAAGAGATATCATGACAAAGACAACTCTTGAAAAGGACAATATTTAATTAGGGCCGCCTCACAGGTTCAGTCCATTATCATCGAGGTGGCAGACATGGGGCTGGAGAAGGAGCTACCAGTTCTGCATCTTGATCCAACTTCAACTAGGAGAAGACTATCTCCCAGGCAGCTAGGAGGATGGTCTCAAAGTTCACCCCTACAGTGACACACTTTCTCCAACAAGGCCATACCCACTCCAACAAGGCCACACCTCTTACTAGTGCCACTCTCCTGGGGCCAAGCATATTTAAACCATCACACCCATTCTAGCCAATCCAGGATCCCAGCCCACAAAATGATTTTATCTACACTCAAGATGAGCTCTTTCTCTTCAGTTAAGCATCTCTGGAAACAGTCCTACTGACTGACCCAGACATGTCTCCCAGATGATGCCAAAATGTAGCTAGTAAAGTTAACAGTGTGGATTACCCATCTCAAAAGGTCAGGACTTATAAATAGGCATATTCTCCATCCTCCTAGGTTGTCTATATGAATGAGAACATGGTGGACATACCACTGTTTCTCCTTTGCCTTTCTTCTGTTGAACACTGTGGTTGTTTTTTTTTTTGTGTGTGTGTGGTTGTTTAATTAATAATGTGTCATCTATTTGAATGCTTACTTACCAGGAAATGGAGCTATTTTAAAGCGTTAGATTTGTTAGATTACATGTTGCTTTATTGGTGGGAGTAACATTGGATGTGAAGATTTAAAAAGCCAACACCAGGCTCAGTTCTCTTTTTTCATGCTTTCTCTCTGTGTCTTTCTCTGTCCCTGTCTCTCTGTCTCTCTCTGTCTCTTTCTGTCTCTGTGTCTCTGTGTCTGTCAGTCTATCTCTGTCTGTCTCTGTCTCTGTCTCTGTCTCTGTCTCTGTCTCTCTCTCTCTCTGCCTGCAGATCAGGGTATAATTCTCAACTCCTTCTCTAGCACCATCTCTGGCATGCTTGCCACCATATTTCCTGTGTAAGCAAGCTCTCAATTAAATGCTTTCTCTTATAAAAAAAAAAAAAGAGTTGCTGTGGTCACAGCGTCTCCCCACAGCACTAGAACAACAACTAAAACAAATATCTTGCATATATTTCCATACTACTGTGAGAGGCAAGATCTGCCCTCTGCAAGACCAAATTCAATAGAACTTGGTGCATTGAGAGTAGGCACACTACTATGACCTCTCTGAGAAACTTGAACTGTGGTAGATTTATTATGGCAGAAAAAAAAGTTGTCTCTCTCCTTTTCCATCTCTGTTGTCCCTTTCTTGATGCAGAGGCACAGAACTGAAACTGCTTAAAGGATGTAGATTTGAGTTCAAGGTCTGGCTTTTCCGGGCTCTCTGTAAGCTTAGGCGAGACATTTAAGGTCTCTGAATCCCCAATTTCCTTATCTTCGAGATGAGGAATAAGACCCGGGGGGATTATGATGATTAGGAAAGAATGTAGGCTTTGAAAGTTGAAAAAGTTGCTTACCTTCCCTCTCTCCCCCCTTCCTCCCTCTCCTCCCACTCCCTCCTTCTCCTCCACTCTTAAAAACATAGCATTCAAGATGGTCTCAGCTATAACTATGACATGAATGCTTAACCGGATGGGCCTAACTAAACCTGGAGCAAGATGATGGGGCTTTGAAAAGTAGTCTCTGGCCCATCCCTTACGCCACATCAGCCTTTACTTCCTTATTACCGAATAAGGCATAATAGCCCTTTCGTTATAGGGTTAACACAGAAGTAAAAATCAAATAATGTGTCTGAAAGGACAGTGTGAGCTGAGGCGACTATGCTGCTGTACAGGGCTCCTCCTCTGCTGACTTCCTGCCTCTGGTCAAGTCACCACACCCTCACCTGGATTCTTACAATCGCCTCCTGCTGGCTTTTCCCTCTGGTCTTCTCCAACCCAACCACCCATTTGTGTGCAGAGATTTGGACAAGTTACCTGCTTGCATGTTGCTTTAGAAGGCATTGGATGCTGTGTAGTGTCCAGCGAGATCGGTTGTACTGAGGATTGCTTCTCCTGCCCACCTAACTCACCTTAGTGCCCCACTGCACGCATCCTGGGCTGTGTCCCAGGAGCCCACCTTTAAAATGATGACGAGAAGTGGTCTCTCCACCTGTGGGGATCAGGAGGATGTACAGCAACTCCTGAGTGCGTACTGTCCCCAGCTGTCACATCTCAGGGACGTTCCTCGATGCCTTCAGAGAAAGCATTTTTTCCTTCATCTGAATGTCCTCAAGGAAGTGAGAGGCATCCCTTGAAAGAATCAATGTTTCTGAGTCAGAGGATCAAAGCAGAGGAAGTGGTTGTCAAAGACGCTAGGTACCAGGAAACGCAGGCACTGTCTTGGAAGATCCACTGAGAAATGGGTGGTGTGTGTGCGAGGCGTGTGTGGTGCGTGCGTTGTGCGTGCATTGTACATGTGCGGTGCGTGCCTGCGTGCGTGCTTGCATGAGTGCAGAGTGGGTGGACCTCATTGGCACTCGCATTTTCTGTTACATAAGGTGCAGAGGTTGGTCTAGAGGTCCCTCCCTCGTGGGCCTCTCCTGGGGAGCAGATGATGGATATCTAGAGGGGAAGAAATGAAGAAGCTGAGTGAAACTTGCTTCTGGCGGCATCTGTGTTAATCCTTAGCCCCCTTCATGCTATGATTTTCTTTATAGACTACGACTCTCAAATCTAAAGGGATAGGATCAGAATGTTTCTGGCTGGGCAGGCAGACTGTTCCTCCTCTGGAAGAGGCCTCCCAGGAGGCTAGGCAAGAGGCCTCGTGGAACAACGAATGACCCACATTCTGGCCAAGCTTAGGTAAATCAGCCAGACTAAACTCTGATTCTAGACCAGGCACAGGGACTGGGGCAGTTCTCCCCAGTCCATCCTCCCTTCTGGGTTTAATTACACAAATCCTTTTACTGCCTCCCTATCCTGCGGAAACAGGAGTCCTTATGAATTGTAACTGAAGGACCACAATCTCTATATTCCATTGAGCCTTATCTCAGTCACTTCAGAAAGTAAGTGAGCAAAGATGGATGAGGATCAAGTACTTACCTATTAAACAACCTTCGCCCCCTTCGTTTCCTGCACTGAATGATCTGAGGCAGCTAATCCATGTGGGCTCCGCCCACAACCCATTTTCACTTCTATCAGCCTCATACATTGCCTTTCCAGATTACACAAAAATCTATATTGCGCCCTCCTTCCCCCACCCCACCCCCCGGTAATTATTGTAGACCCTCCTCCTAGCCTCCTCCCCTTTTTAAATCTCAGGTAAACCCAGTCATTACTACCATCACTGTGGCTTCCAGAACACCGGGATTAAAACGGACCATGGAGTCTTACACAAGACTGAGTCTGCCAGGCAATTTGAACCAATCAATATCAAAATCATGTCCCAACAAAAGACAGTTCACCTGATGTTCTATCAACAGGAGTGTGAAGAGTTTTCCAGCCTGGCCTTCACCCTGGTCTCTCTGCTTGCTCGTCTTTCTTATTCCATGGAGAAATTAGAAGCCTTATTGTAGAATGCTGTCCCAAGTCGAAGATGGTACCCCAAGACTAGAATAGGGCAGTTGGCTGCTGATACGGCCTGCTTCCCACTGGTATCTAAGTGGCTTGTTCAGGTGCCGCAGCTGAGCAAGCATACCCTGCAATTAGCAATTCTTTTTTATTGGTTGATATGGGCTTTAGGCCAAGAGAAGTTGGGATTAAATCAATATTCCTCTTATTATGTCATCGCAGGTAAATGAATTATGAAAACAAAGACTCAATATAAAGCTGCCAATGCTAATGACTGGGTAGGATGTGGAAGCACAATCAACAAAGGGTGCTCTGTGCCAGTGGGAGGAGCGGGAACCACCCGTTACTAGATCTGGGGGCTGCAAGACCCACCTTTCCCCTACCCGTCAAACCCCGAGCTCATGAACGAGCCTGGAAATCTGGCAAAGCTCCCTGAACTCAGGTCTAGCAGCCTTGAAAACAGCATCTAAACCAACAACAGACAAATAGAGACGCACATACATCGAGCACCTGCTGGATACTAGACACTGGGCCTGTCACTCACCAAGTGATGGACTGTCCTTAGTATCTGATGGGTCTGTCTTTAGAATCACACAAGTGGCTTTTTATTTCAGCTTGGATGCTGTTCGCTATACAGACCCAGACTCTGAGCATCCATTTCCCCATCTGTAACACGTAAGCTGGTAATAGGTATGTCGCCGAGGCTCAGGGAGACTGAGAAGATACATTCAAATCATCGGTACAAAGCAAATACTCAACAAATGATGCTTATAGAGATAAGTCTTCCAGGGCTGGAGAAATGGCTCAGCAGTTAAAAGCTAGGCTTACAATAAAAAAAAAATAAGCCACGAGTCTCCCTTTTCTCCTCTTTCTTTCATGTTATTATTATCTTCATGAATTGTCCCGGCCCCCCGGGGTACCCTGACCTGCAGGGATAAGAAGCGCGAGACATCCGCCCCCGCTTGGCTTTTGTCTTAAAGAGACATGCTCACTACAATGAATAACAACTTCCAAATAATTTCCTTTGCGCCTAGGGATGGGAAGCCTCTGTGGTGGAAGTGAATATATGGAAATATTCAGGAGGACATTCTGGCTCTGAGAGAGAGATTGAGGAGCCAAGCTCTTCAGCACCCTGGTTGAGTTGGTCCCTAACATGCCATCCTTCTGGAAGAGACAGGGAAGCAGTACTCTGCTTCCCGGGTCACCTGTAGGAAGCCCGGGCCCCTGATGTTTGGGGTTGATCAGCACATACTCTCTGGATGATTTTCAAACTTAATCAGAGTGCTCAGTGGCTACCAGCAAGAAACGACTTTGACTTCCTAGTCATATCCTGGCATTGTATAGCCCTCAGTGACAGGATTTCTTTGAACCCTGGGTCACAGGCTTCTCATGGTAAAGGCTCCTCGAGGTGAAAGAACTGGACTGTGAGTGATTCAAGGTTCCCGGAAGCACAAGACAAGAAATGGAAAAGTCTTAACATCTTGGTTTCTTCTAAAAAGACAGCCTGTGATTGTGGGTGTGAAGCCAGTGGAGCTGGAGGCCAGGGTTTCTGCTCCATGGCTCTGCTCCGTGCTCGGCATCCCGCTGTTCTCCATCAATCTATCTCTGTGTTTTGTATGATGGGACGAGAGGAGAGGGAGCATGTGCTGTTGCATGGAGCCTCAGCCAGGCTCAGTGGCACTTCCTGCTGCCTTCTGGGCTACCCGATGGAGTCTGAGCTGTCCCCTGTGTTCCTGCCCACAAAGCCCCCCTGCACTCTGCCTTAAGTACAGAAACAGGTGGGTTAAGGTGGACAGTGGGAACCTTGTCCAGCTGGTTGCCAGTTAGAGCTCCTGGCATCTGTGAAGATCTTTGCACATCTCAAAACCAAGGACATTATGCTGCATAAATACCATTAGCACCTGTGTACAAGGAGCTGGGGGTTGGGAGGGAAAAGAATGGAAAAAAGGAAAGAGAGGTGTCTTTTGCTGCCTCTTAACCAACCAAGATGAATCTCAGGGATTCTCCACTCTAGGCAATCACTGTACCAGGAGCTGTTATGCCCCATCCCATCCTCATTTTGCACTGGGCCTTCCCAATCAAACTGACTCCCAGGGTCTCCTGCAGAACAGACACAAATGGCAGTTGCAGCTGCCCTGAGGTACCACCCACCATTGGGATCAGCAGCAGCTGGCGAAGGATACACAGCACAGTTCACTTTCCAAGGACCCTAGCTTTGAACTCTGCCTCTGCTCTGTCCTGGGATGGTTCTTGGACAAGGTCACTTCACTTCTCAGAATTTGTTCTGTTATTGTAAAAAACGGAGTTAATAATAATGTTGTTGGGAAGACACAGTGAAGATGTCTTCCCCTGGCAGCGGTCCCAGCACAGGGCAAGTGCTAAGTAGCTACGGTTGTCACTGACCCATTACTACCTTGGCCATCACAAGCGCCATTATCATGACTGCTGTCATCATGCTGCCACAGTCATATGAGCTCAATGACCTCAAACAAATCATTACTGTTTGAAAACACGTGATACTATGCTCTAGGGCTGCCCCAACTTAGTGTCCTCATAGATAAGGCCAAGGGGGTGAGGCTGCACACGTCAGGAGAAGCTGTCCTTTTTCAATGAAGAATGGGGGTGGGGGGGGAAGCTGAACAGTCCCAGGCAAGAGAATAAAGTTTCAAACTTCATACTATAGACAGAATTGATTTCAAAATGAATATGATCTAAACTTAAGAGGAAAAACTGTGCAAGGTAACACGCAAGATTTTTTGTGATAGGGGGATTAGCAATGATTTCTTGACTATGAAACCTAAGGTGTGCCCAACAACAGCAACAAAGTAGATACATTTTGCTTCATCGGAGTTAAAAAGTTTCACTGTCAGAAGGCTTTCCAGGGCTGGCGAGATGGCTCAGAGGATAAGAGCACTGACTGCTCTTCCGAAGGTCCTGAGTTCGGATCCCAGCAACCGCATAGTGGCTCACGGCCACCTCTAATGACGTCGACGCTCTCTTCTGGTGGGTCTGTAGACAGCTACAGTGAATTACGCCAGAGCAAGTGGGGCCTGGAGCGAGCAAAAAAAAAAAAAAAAAAAGAAGAAGAAGAAGAAGGCGTTCCAAAGAGACACTTTGCAGAATGGGAGAAAATTCTCTAGGTTGATCAGATGAAAGGTTAATACCCACAGTATTTTTATCCTTAGTCAGTTTCCTGTAAGTGACCTGTGTGCCCTGTGTCTGTTTGCCCATGTGATCAGCAGATTGTGAGCATTAGCTACTGTGTGCTGGGGCCAGAGGACACTCCGCCTCGGAGTGCACGGAGGACAAGAAGGGAGCCTGGAGACTCAGCCTCGGAGTGCACAGAGGACAAGAAAGGAGCCTGGAGACTCACCCTTGGGGTGCACAGAGGACAAGAAAGGAGCCTGGAGACTCAGCCTCGGAGTGCACGGAGGACAAGAAAGGAGCCTGGAGACTCACCCTTGGGGTGCACGGAGGACAAGAAAGGAGCCTGGAGACTCATCCCTGGGGTGCACAGAGGACAAGAAAGGAGCCTGGAGACTCCTCATCCCTGGGGTGCACAGCCAGGAGGGAAGCAGAGAGCAGGCCAGTGATTAAACGCCAAGGTGGAAAGGGAAATTTTTGGAATCTGGCACAAACAGCAATAGGGAAGAGGAGGCCATCTGTGATGTACACTCCAGAGGAAGCCCCTCTTGACTCTTAGTCTCTTCTGTTGATCTGATGAGGCAAGGCAAGCAATTTCCCCAAGGCTCTCAGATGATAGAGACTTGGAGTCGATGTTCAGGGTCCTCAGAGCAAAGATTTCAAAATGCCTGTCCTCAAGACAGTTTGCTTAACTCACATGACAGGCTATGGGATGCTCTGAGGATACAGCACTGGCTATGCAGATCTAATCTGAGTTGATCCTCTGATCTCACGTAAAGGTAGATGGAGAGAAAAAACTCCACAAAGTTGTCCTCTGATCTCCACACTTGTTATGTGCATCTACACACACACACACACACACACACACACACACACACACACGCTACACGTACATGTACATGTACACTCATTGATATAGTAAAATAATTGAGCTATCAGTAAAATGGAAGGTTCGACAATTAAACTTGGATTTCCATTTTGTTAATTTGTTCATATATTTTAGTGTGTGTGTGTGTGTGTGTGTGTGTGTGTGTGTATGTGTGTTGCCCTGACATCCCTGAGCCCCTGTTCCAGGTATTGACAGTTGTCTGCTCTCAGTTCCCCTGATTCCTGTCCTATCTACCTGCCTTACCTATTCATATCAGACTTAACAACATCTCTATCCAAAACTCAAAGCATTTCAGTTTATAATCCCCATGAAAACATTACATGTCTCCAAACTATTCCCCAAATGTTAGAAAAGGTATGAAGGATGCATCTGTGGTTGCTGAGGCTCGTCCTCCGATGATATAAGGTATAGAGGAAGGTGCAGACCACCCCACAGCATCTTCCTTGGTCCATGGCCATCCTTCCTGGCTGTCTCTTTCTGTCTTCCATGCAACTCCCTTCTGCTAGTAACATAGCCAGTTATTTGGAGAGAAACTTCTGTTTAGTCTCAGGATTTATAAAGATGGACACTTTCTCTGTGGAACACACATCTTGTGCTTACCAAACACACAATTCTTTGTAATGAGGGCCAGATTAAACACTGCTGGCCAGCACACTGGGATTTCTCTGACTTTCACTAGGGTACACAGACCTTTCATCAGTGAGTGATGTCACTAAACTGGCAAGATATGGAGGGAAGGAAGTGGGAGGGAAGGGAAGGGACTGGTTTATGGGTCCCTTCCTTCTCATTTTGGGTCCCTTCATATGTAGTATTATTGCGTACTATATACTATAATACTATATATTCTATACTATTATTTGGTACTAAATACTATAATACTATATATGTTATATACTATTATTGGGTACTATATACTATATATATGTGTGTGTGTGTGTGTGTGTGTGTGTGTGTGTGTGTGTGTGTGCATATAGACATATATATGTGCTACAATTTTGGGTCTCCCATTATTATACCACTTCTTGCCTTGTCTGACCCTCAGCCTTCCCAACTCAGCAGGATTGCATCAGCCTTGTTGGTATCTGGGAGTGAATCTTACCCGACTGGCATTATGTTTGGGGAAAAGACTCAGAGGGGTTTGGGACCTTGCCCAAGACCACACAGCAGTCTGTTCTCCCAGTCCCCTGCATCAGTGCCCTTTCCCTCACACTCTCGCAGGGAGCAGCCATTCCAGTACATGTACTGACTCATTCATCAAATTCCACACTCAATCATTTAAAAGCCAACTCAACTTGGGTGAGTCTATCCCTCCCTGCCACACCAGGGTGCCCATGAACTAACTCTTCTTCATCACTGTGAGCCATTGCTTCCATGTTACCCCCATACTGGTGTTGTGAATGGTGTGAGACCACTCCATTTCATGCCTGGCACAGTGGCAAGCTCTTTGTGGCAGGAATCTCCTGTTCCTCCTCTTCCTTCTCATACATGAATAGCAGGATTGTTCACCACAGCCCTCTGGTGAGGACAGTGTGTGCAGCATCCTTCAGTAGACAGGCACATAACAATGCACGCACCAAGGGAAAACTGTTTGCTCCCCAGAGAACAGGAAACACTGCCACTTGCTACAATGTGAACAGATGCAGGAGGTGCTAAGTGGAAGAAACCACCTGTAAAAGATAACTTGTTTTTGCTTTCTTTTTTCTTTTCTTTTCTTTTCTTTTTTTTTTTTTTTTGAGACAGGGTTTCTCTGTGTAGCCCTGGCTGTCCTGGAACTCACTCTGTAGACCAGACTGGCCTCGAACTCAGAAATCTGCCTGCCTCTGCCTCCCAAGTGCTGGGATTAAAGGCGCGCGCCACCACCGCCCGGCTGATAACTTGTTTTTGCTATTCCTCTCATGTGGAGGTTCTTAATACGGATACCTCTGGAGATAGAAAGTGTACTTGTAGTTCTTAAAGCTGAGTGGCAGAACGAGGCTTGCAGATGGCTGATACCTGATGCGTACTTCTTTAGAATAAATATTTCATTCACATTCATTCTTTGAGAATTTTCTATATACATATGATATATTTTGATAATATTTAGTTATCACTCTAACTCCCTCTAACTCTCCTAGATCCATCCTATCTATACCCGTTCTCTATATCCTATCTATACTTCGTGATTTTTTTTTAAAATAACCCGCTGAGTAGCAACCTGCTGTTAATATACCCATGCATGTATGGTCATCTACTAGAGCCTAGTCACCTGCTAGGGCCCACACCATTAAAGAAAACTATGCCCCCACCCCCAGAAGCCATCAAATCTCAACACTTCTTCAGCTAGAGCTGAGGGCTCCTAAGCTAACCTTCTACTGGCCAGTCAGAGGAAAACTAAGGTTCCTTCAGGGTGAGTCTATCCCTCCCTGCCACGAGCTAGAATGTCATATACAAGACCTCCATGCTGACCTTGGGCAGGCAACCACAGACGGTGTGAGTCCATGAGGGCAGTCGTTCTGAGATGTTCTGAAGACACTGCTCCATCCTAGATTTTCCCCCAAACAGGACTCTTAAATCTTTCCATCCTATCTTGAGGGATGGTACCTGAGCTTTAAGGGAGGGGCTGTGATATAGATGCCCATATTTTAATTGAGCATTCCAAAATCGCTTACTCTCTATTCTTTGACTATCTGTGAGTTTTTGTGTTAGCCACTGTCCTCTATACAATGAAACTTCCCCCAATGAATTCTGACAGATGGCCAATCTATAGGTATAGAAACATGAATTTAGGCATCAGTTTGATACTATTTAGCAAACTGGCAGGAGTCTGAGAGCTCCCTCATCATAGGTTTTTTGGCCAGATTCACAGAACCAGGTATGGCTTTCCTCTGGGAGGGGGTCTTAAGTCCACAGAAAGGGGTTGGTTATCTCCATGAACACCTGTGCCACTATTACATCCATGGGTGTGTCTAGAGCCACCCAGTTGTTATTACAGTTCAGACTGGGTTTCTTCTTGAGGCGAAGGAAGCATTTTAAAACTTACTGTGCTATTGATTGCACATACCTGTCATTTCTGTTGAGTTGTGCATTGTAAATGGATGAATGCATATGAATTGCATATAATACATATAAATTACATACAAAATTTATTACTTAATAAAACTATTAAGAAGTGAGCAAGTAAACAAACAAGTACCACTAGTCATTGAGTCTGTGTCATAAGCTTGGTCAAAGTCTTATTTTCATAAAAATCAGGATGGTTGGGTAGTGAGTTAAACCTTTATATATAGATATAGATATGCAAATAATGGTCCTATGCCATATGTCATTGACAGTAATCTGTTTTGGGGAGCACACACACACAAACACAATTAGGCACTGTAACAGATGAATCATGATTACTAATAAGGTCAAACAGTTATAGCAATGTCCTATGGTAAGAGCTGTGAAACCTTTCTTTGCATGGCACATTCCTCTCTTCTCTTTGCAGGATGCATTTGAAGACTGCACCAGTGGGTGACTAATGGTACAGAGCACTAAGGCCTGTGTAGACTCTGCTTTCCCCTCTGTTGTTCCTCTATACTCTGAAGGGTGACAGGAAAGCCAGCAGAAGTTTCTTTACCTTCTCATCTCACAAAGATAACATTTGTTCTCCCATAGACCTTGGTCCTCAGAGCACCTTGTTCTTGCTCCTTGTTAGTTGCTAACTTCCTCTTATCACTTAAAGGAAGGATAGAACATCTCCTCTAGGGTGTGTTCTGTTGCTGGCATCGTGAAGTCACTTAAGGAACTTGACAGCAAGCACCAGGACACCATCCTCTCCAGTCTGTCACCTGAGTTGGCTACTAGGTGACCAATCAGTGGGCAGTCTTTACAGCAAGGATATGCTGCAGAAAGGGGCGTGTTACATCTTGGGGAGAATGAGGAAAGATGGCAGGGGATTTCATTACAGGGCTCAGAACGGTGCACGATATAAAATGTGTATGTGTTCATGGATGGAGTTCCCTGGAATCCTCCAAAAACGTTAATACTTCTAGGCTCATGATAAGTCAAGCCATAATAGCACTGTGGATAGAAGGAGATCATGACATTAAAGACCTTCCCACCAAAGCCCAATAAGTCACATCACTTGCTTCCCTCAGCCCTCACCCTGTCACCTAGAAGGAGATCATGACATTAAAGACCTTCCCACCAAAGCCCAATAAGAGTTACATCACTTGCTTCCCTCAGCCCTCACCCTGTCACCTAGAAGGAGATCATGACATTAAAGACCTTCCCACCTAAACCCAATAGGAATCACATCACTTGCTTCCCTCAGCCCTCACCCTGTCACCTGGGGCATTCTGTCATGTCCTAGACAGGTTCACAGACTGGGGCTCGGGAACTGTTCATTGCACACACGAGTAGATGGTCTCAGACTTTATAATTACACGGAAGTGGATTCAGCTAGCCAACCAGTTTGAAGCACCTTAACTCATGTTTCCTATCCCTTTTCTAACCTCCCATGGTCTCCTCCCTCTATCTCTCCTCCATCTCTTCTCAGCACTGGAGTTGACTGTTGGCCAAGGACAGAAAGGACACGCCTAGAAGCTCTGTGATGTCTTCTCCTGCTCCTTGGCGAGGGTGACCGGGAAAGGATGACTGGCTTGCAAAGAGGAACGACAGGGCACAGTACAAAAAGGAAGGGACAACAGTTAAAACATAGCATCTGAGACTGAAGAACGTGTGTGTGTGTGTGTGTGTGTGTGTGTGTGTGTGTGTGTATGTGTGTGTGTGTGTGTACACTGACACATGTATAGATTTCTGCTTACATGACACACTGAACAGCCAGAGGCAGCTGGTGTGGTGTACTAGTCCTAAGCTGTAGAGAAAGAAGCCAGGGTCCTACGTCTGGGTTCACTTCAGCTTTCTCCTCCTTAGCTGTATGGTGTAGGGCAATCTCTCATATCCCAACCTATGGATATATATATGTCCTGAGGTTCAAATTTCTTCTCTGAGACTTTAGGATGGTGTTATGTCTGCTTTTGACACTGACTCCTGAGAGTCTAATGTTGAAACTATCTTATTAAGAAAACACTTTTAGCAACAATGACAAAAGCTTAAAATATGTTTAGTTTGACAGAAAAGTAACAACATCAGAACCTAGCGTTCCCATGTGCTCCACGCTGGGTGTCTTCTGTGAGTAGCATGCTACAGCAGTGTGTGACACTTGCCACACTGAATGGACCGACACTTGCTTGGTACGAACATCTGGATCTCTTCATAGTCTTACTGCTGTTTTTAGTGCTCCTTTTTTCTGTTTGAGGATCTCATTTGGGATGCTGCATGGAGCCACCTTGTCCCTTAAGGCTGCATTTGGCCGCTAGCACTTTCTCTGACATGCCTTCCTGTGATGCTCTTGAGACCTGAGTCAATCTTTGTTTTCAACTAGCATAGAGACATGGCTTGAATACTGGCAGACATGCCTCTGAGTGTGTCTATGAGGATGAGGTTCAGTTAAAAAGCTTGAGGGCCATAGGGATATGAAGCTGAAGACTGGTCCCTAGAGGGTCAGGTCTGTCCCAGAGAGCTCTAAATGTGATCCTCAATAAATCATTTCAGATATGACTTGGACAGAATACCCTGGATTATTGAATTCAATGACAAGTGTCTTTCAAAAAGTGAAGAGAAGACAATGCAATGACAAGTGTTCATGTGGGGATGTAGCCACAGCTAAAGGGATGCCTGGGAATGCAGCCACATCACATGGGATGCCTGGAGATGCAGCCACAACCCAAGGGATGCCTGGGATGCAGCCACAACCCAAGGGAAGCCTAAGATGCAGCCACAACCCAAGGGAAGCCTAAGATGCAGCCACAATCCTAGGGATGCCTGGAATTCAGGGAGCCTCAAGAAGCAGAAAATGGGCTTGCTTTTTGATTTCCATCCAGTGGTACTGGTTTCTGACTTCTGGCTTCCAAGCCTATGAGCAGATAAATGTCTGTCGCTTGCTATCTGTTTGTAGTAACACTGCAGAAGCCAAGACATCTGGGAAAACAATGCAAATATATTTTAAGAGTGGGCAGTTTACATAAATGTAGAAGTAGAAGTAGGTCCTGCCTGTGAAGACCTTGGGTAATATTAATACAGGCATGGGACATACTAGCTGTAGGTATAGCTATACCCTATGCTACGCTGGCACAGTCATGACTAGTCCATAGCAGTATTTTATCCATATGTAAGTTCCAAATTTCAATACAGGTTATTTGTAAGCTCTGAGGAATGGCCTATGATTTCTGTTATGATAACACTACTCACAATAGGATTCCTAAGCTATTCCTAAGCAGGTACTTTGAATCAGCCTTGATTTAATTCTCACGCCAAGTTCCAAGGGGGTAGCTTTCTTCTTTACTTTGGTTGGTAGACAAGAAAACTTGATACTTTTCAGGGCACACGGCTATAATGTAACAGATCCCTGTAACAAAGGCCAGAAAGAAACAGTGTATAGAAGGACTGGGTTATTGTGACTCAGGGTTTCAGAAGCTTCAGTCGAGGGGCAGCTGGATCCATTGCTGTGAGCGTAAGCAAGGAACATCATGTCATGACAGGAATGTGGTAGAGGACGGGCTCAGCTCATGGAGAGGAGGAGGAGGAGGAGGAATTCAAGAGTGACAGGACATAGGTTGTACTCCCAGTAACCTACTTCTTTCAACCAGACTCCATCTCTTAGTACACCCACATTCTCACAATAATGCTGTCAAAATATGAGTGTATCAATGTAGTACTCTACTAATAAAGTCAGAAGCCTCATAACCCAGTCTCCTCTGACTGCCAAGCATCTAGGGACCAAGCCTTCAACATATGGACCTTCGGGTGCTGGGTCCGGCACGGCTGTGTAAGGGCATTTGGGGAAGCATTTAGCATCCAAATCCTAACACTGGCATCAAAGCCAAGCTTTCGGACGTCAAGTTCAGCTGTGCTATGGTGCGCAATCACCTGGACTTGCTGGTCCTTACTTTCCTCCTCTTTGAAACAGGGCTATCTATCTCTGCTTGCATGAGAGTGCAGAGAGGTCGTTACCAAAGGTCAGGGACCCAGAAGCCTGGGTGGCATAAAGCCTACATGAATTACTACAAAACTACTGTTTTGCATCAGAGACAGAGAGAGAGAGGGGCAGAGATAGACAGAGAGGGAGATGGAGAGAGCGAGGGAGGGAGGAAGAGGCAGAGAGAGAGACAAAGGAGACAAAGGGAGAAGGAAACAGAGAGAGAAAGAAGGAGAGACAGAGACAGAAGGAAGCAGAGACAGAGAGTTGAACACAGAAAGAGACAGGGGGCACCAGACAGAGCCCCTGTGAAGCAGAGTCACAGGCTAGCTGCAGAAAACCTTGACTAGGCAGCTGTTAGAAAATCAGCCCACTCCCTGACATATTTTAGCCCCACAACTTGGCCGTCTTGCTGTGCAGGAAACACACCTGGTGTGGGGTCACCTTGACCTGGAGCTCTCCATAGAGTCAACATGAGTCAGAGTAAGGAATGAGAATTACAGAGCTAACCGTCTCGTTAGCCAGGATTGCTTACCAGGAGTCAGATGGCCTGGATAGGAGCCGCCATCTGACCCACTGCTGAGGCAAGTCTGCATCAGAGGGAAAGAGAGAAAACACCCACCAGTTCAGAACCCAGCAGTTCAGACCTGCGCTGGGATCCCTGTCTTTCTGCCTTTGCTGCTGCCTTGGGTAAAGTGCGTCAGCGTGGCAGACTCGCTGCGCAGTAGACACTAGTTTGCTCTGTTACTCCTATTGCCAAGGCCAGGTGCTGTCCTAGAAAGGAGGGGAGATGGAGTCAGAAGGCCTCCTCAGGAGATGCACTTGCTGCTGGCTCTGTTACATAGCAGGTAGGGAAAGGGACAGGGTAGGACCTGTCGGGTGACCAAGTCTCCAGCAAAGAAAAAGACATCACACCTTCTAAGGAAGTCTGTCCAGTCATTAAAGACGGCACCTCCAGCAAGTTCTGAGCTGCAGGCTCCAGCAGGGCAGGGAAATGACATCTCCTTCCTTATCACAACTCATCTCGCAGCAAAAAATTGCCCTCCCTCCAGGCGCCAGAGGTTGGACCTTCTAATTACACCATTGTTGGATTTTATGTCAACTGAACAATAACTCAAACACGGTCTGCTCAGAATGTGGAGGAGAGTGACCTGTGGGGAGGGTGTGACCTTAGGAGCTGAATGGGAGCTGGGTTCTTAGGGGCTGGATGGGAGCTGGGTCCTTAGGGGCTGGATGGGAGCT
>JADRCC010468087.1:398-10752 GCA_019843855.1 Hylomyscus alleni
ACGAAGTTGCTGTACATGTTCACTAGGCAAATGTTAATGTGTTTCACCAAATATGATGTGGGACCTGTGTTAAGTAAGAATCACAGGATCTCTTCCTCACTGAACTGTCTGGCTTTGAAAGTGCTCTGTGGCATTTTCAGAAATCACTTGTACAGACCCTCAGAAGTGACCTAAACCCTGGCACCATGTTCCTGCTGCTTCAGGGCTTTGAATAAACACTATCCTGGCCGAGCTCGAGTTATTAGATCTATAGGTAACAATATATGCCAAATAGTTTAGGGCATAGGAAGCATGTAACAACAATACAGTGATGGGCACAGTTAACTGCCTACGGGATGGGTTGGTAGCCATGCATGATTGACAGTACGCATCCCCCTTCACCACAGTAACCGAAGCTTTTGTTCACACAGCACTTGTTCCATTTATTCAGCAGACATTTCCAAGTATATATTATTCAATTATTTATTCTTCACTTCAATTAGAGTGTATTAAGAGATTGGGGATTCCAAAGAGACTACCCTCAGGGAGTCTGCTGCAGAAACAAAGACAATCAGGCAAACAATTCTGCTAGAACAGGGAGTTTGAGTTGTATCCCAAGTGCTGAGGCGCCCAGCAAGGATTCCAGCTAGAGCCATGCTTGTAGAAGTAAGTTACATGTGAGAGTGTTATGTTAGCACCAGTGTTGTGGATGGGTGGGAAGTAGAGCCAGATCATAATTAAGTGGAGTGATGAAAACTGTTTCAGACCAGAACTTAGACCACAGAAATAGAACAATTGGAACAGCTTCAGGGAGTATGCAGACTGCGGAGGCAGCAGGATCCTGAGTTCAGGCCCAGCCTGGGGTACACTACATAGGAAGTTGTAGGCCACTTTGACTACATAGTGAGACAAAGATCAGGGCACGAGAAGAGAGGGTGGGGTGGTTTAGAGTAAAATCCATTCCTTTCTAGGTCTGTGTATCCAGGGACAGCTTTGGATGAGCAAGTCTGGAAACTGCATAAACCACCTACTGAATTCTCTGGGTCACCCTGCCTCCGCCCCATGACCTTTAAGACTGTTTTCAGTCATCCTGTCTGCCAGCTTTGAGTCTGTGGTATGCTTCTTCTAGCTTGTGTGGTTAGTTAGCTAATATGTTTTGCATTCAACCAAGGAAATTCAAAAGACTGAAAGCCAGCAAAGGTAGACATGCTGTCCAAGTTACAAGTGGCAGGCTTGCTGAGTTCTCAGAGCGATGACTGAACAAACCACCCACTAATTTTAGGCTGGGAGAGCTTACAGAACAAACTGAGTTTTCCATAGTACATAATGTCCTTCCTAGACTTTCTATAGCCTTTGGAACTGTCTTCTGGCTCGCCAGCTCTTGGCCATCTTAAAGGCTCATATCCTCACTCATTATCATATTAGGTGTGGTCAAGCGTTTAGTTTTGAATATGTCAACTTTCTGCATTGGATCATCTGGACCTCAAAGGTCATGGGAGCTTAGCATATCCTTTTATGGCCCTAATGGCGCTGGGCAACAGTGAGACTGGCAGCCTTCTCACACATGAGTTCATAAGCTGGGTTAGCACACAGGACCACAGAAGTCTCATGAGTTACCACCTTCAAGCTTGTACACAAGAACGGTAGCGTTCCAAACTGCATCTTCATGGCTCCCACTTGTATGTACATATATACCAAAAGGGACTAGTGTACATCAAATACAGCCTGATCCGCTCCTGCTCATGTGGGTGAAGTCTATAACCAAAGTTCCATTTGATCTTTGAAAGGAAATTTTCAAATGGCTTTCTGAGCTCCACTTCTGATATTTTTTCAAACCTCATAGAACTATGAACAAGCCATCAAGTATATGCATATTTCACAGTGACTGATATCCCAAGCACTATACCCACAATACACTGCATGTTTTTCTTAAATATAGATGTGCTCATTCATTCCTACTACTTTGTAGACTGGCCCTTACTCCTACATTTCTCCATTGGATTTCCATGCAAATCTTCTCAACATGAAGAAGAACTGATGGTATTACTGTTTTATAAAATAAATGAGAACAAAAACAAAAAAACAAAAACTAGCACAGTCCCCTAGAGATCCTATCCTGCAGAATTTTGAGCAGTTACAATTTTTAATTACTTGCTCTGAGTGTAGGATTTAGCTAGCTGCCTTATATATATCTACTAACATTGATTTATCATAGCCTGTGAAATCAGTAAAACCGACCTCAGTTTACCGATGAAGAAGATATTTTCTGTTCTGGTCCTGGCCAAGGCCTATGATTCTGGCAGTTTTCATGGTTTGTATCAACCTTGACAGCATGTAGAATTACCTGAATAGACAAGCCTCTGGCCAGACATAGGGGAGATTGTCTTAATGGTTGTGGGAAGACTCATCTTAACTGTGGGTGGGCCATTTCCTGTCTGTGGTTCTGGGGGATGACCTCTAGCATGCCATTCTAGCATGCTCCTCGACCCAGCATGCAGTATGACCAGTTCTGCCATGGTGACTGCCCTACCTACCATCAGGGTTGGCAGTGCCAACTATGAACCAGAGTAAACCCTTGCTCCTTTAAGTGGCCTTTGCCAGGTCAGTGGTCCGCAAGCATGGCTGCTTCCTAGTACTCGATTCCCAGACTGTCTGTGATCCATAGCCTGCTGCCAGCCCATTGTAACACTGTAATGGAAAACGGGTCAGAGCTGATGTGGATTTGACTTGCTGGCACCTGTAACCACTATATGTCTACTTTAATAATAACATAAACGCCTGCACTTGTATTTTATAGGAATTATGATGTTTCACTCAGAACAAAAACACAATTAACAAACTTAAACTCAATACCTAGTTACAGCACACCATATTGCCGTGCTTTCATACATGCTATTCAATTCGTTTTTAATAATAACATCCCAACGAGCCTTAATTATTGCTCATTTACAGATAAAGAAACAGTGTCTCAGGCTGGGGAGATGACTCAGTCGCCAAGAGTTTGTGCTACCCAAGTCTTAGAACCTGAGTTTAAGTGCCCAAAGCCTACATAAAGAATCAGGCATGGCCATACATACATCTGTAGCCCTAGCACTCTAGGTGGGAAGAAATAGGAGGGGGGATCAGTGGGGCTTGCCCTCTGTCAATGCAAAGACCAGTGAGAGACACTGTCTCAAGGAAATAAGGCAGAGAGTGATAGAAGACAGCTCTTCTGACCTCAGCACCAGGTAGCACATGCACACATATGAAACACAACCCACACGTACACGCGTGCACATATTCAGAGAAAGCCAGGTTCTTGGGACGAGCACTCAGTTAATGGAGAGAGCTGGACCTACAGGAAAAGCTGTTAGCTGCTGGCTTGTCCACTGCCTGCAGAACGCCCTGCTACTTGTGGGAGCACTGCCTGCCTCCCAAGCCAGCAGCAGCCCAACCTGATGCTCATCATTAGCATACTGTACTTGTGAATTTTAGATCACTTAGGCATCAGCACAAAAAGCATTTCCTGAGTTGTAGCTGGAATTGTCTAGGGGAAGTCATGCATCTAAAGAAGGTATTCTATTATACAGTCATTAGCATCTCGTTTAGGAACCTCTGTTTTTCAGAATTAATTTCACAGAAAGCAGTGGAGTTACTACTTATTTATCAGGCGTTTCTGAGAAATAAATACAAGAGATGGATACACGTAGTTCAAATCAAGACAGTTCATTACATCTGCTCCGGGTGTTTAAGGAGTCCGGAGGTAATTGGACATAGTAATTGTGTTGTGGTATCTGAAGGTTTTCCCTGACGCTTGTTTTCGGTTGTGTTTTGCCTGAGCCTGTAATTGCGAAAACACTGCCATGGTGATTAGTTCCCAGTTTAAAACTGACTGTTTCATTAAAGGTAACTCCATAATGAGGCCAGTGAGGAACCCAAGCTGTGTCCTTTAGCAATTGTACTTCTGTCTTCAGTGGACCATGTGCCTACCGAGTGGGGTGAGTCACAGCCTTCACCCTCAATCCCGGCTGAATTGCAAGAAGAGAGGAGGCTCAATTACACTGCCCTTAAGGTTCCTTCCAGACTTAGCATTCAGTGATTCTTTGGAATATTCACCAAATGGAGGTTCGAAAATTGATTCTGCTTTCACACTGAGAGAGAAGAATGCCTACGATTGAATGAAAGATTAGAAGCTGTGGAGAGGAAATAGTTGTGTTGAGTGGGTTCTTTTATTTGAAATCAGCCTTGGACTACTGGACAGGAAATTAAGTTCTTCCCTGGGTCATTAATCATTGTGCCAGTCTGAAGATTGGCAAGGGAGGGAGGTGCTATATTTGAGGAGGAAGGAAGAAGTGGGCAGAGGGAGCCCTCCTACAGCTCCGGGTCTGAGTGGGCATTCACAGGCAGTGGTAGGATGGTCCAGACACCCGCTCTGGCACAGATGTCTGATATTTTTGTCCAGCCCTCCTGATAGTTCCTGTGCTTCTCCTGCCCAAACCTGTTTCCCACGTTCACCAAGAGTAGAGAAATAGATGGAATTATGGGATTTTCACTGAACACTGACAGAGAGGTGACAGGCTCATGAGGATCACATTCCCTGTTCAGTTCCAGAGATGTCCTAAGGAGGAAGACGGGGTGTTCTATCCTTAATCAGCATCAGTAAGAAACCAAACACCAACAGAAGCAAAGGGGCCAGTTGCACCACTTCAGAACAGCTATTCCCTTTAAGACTCCCCAGCTTCTGTCATCTCTCATTTGTGTCTTGTTGTCTTCCTGAGTGGAACACTAATTTGGGGAGGCTCTCTTCTACGATTATAAAGTTGGATTTTCCTCAGCCTCTCTTCATTGTGATAGAAAACTATCCTGGCTCTTGCTCCCCAGCCCTCACCCTGGCTCTTGCTTCCCAGCACCCCACAACTCCACAGTATGGGGCTGTGTCAGAGCTCTTGTGCTTCTCTGTTTATTTTTTCCTGTGAGGTGAGAAACCTTGGTAAATAAAAAACTTGACAGTAGATCTTATTTCCACAAGAATAATAGCTTTGACATCTCCAGGTGTCATGTGTCTCAAAGCTGTTCCCAGTAGACTCTAAATATACCTCTGAGCATCCTCATCACCCATCAGACCCACCTGGGACATGTGTCCCTCCTGGGCTGTGACTGACTAAGCCTTCTTCTATAAACCCTAGCTTACAGACTTTTCTGATGAGGATGTGACTAATTTGGGTTGGGAATCAAAAGCATTTGGCATAGTTAGACTTTGTGTGGGTTTTCGGTTCTGCCTCCCTTTCTCCAGACACCTGCTTCTTTCTAACTGGATTTCACAGTGGTCTTACTTGCTCTGCCCAATGTGGGTCTCAGCATCCCTGATGAGTCCTGCCCCGACACATCCTCTATACACTGCATGGGTGACCCTGGTGGTGGTGGCTTCCGCACTTCAATAGGATCCATGTAGCCATTGCTGCTCCCTCTGCAGATCCAGTCGGGACAGTGAGCCGAGTTCCAGCCATAACTGCCTCTGTCTTGTTATTTACACCAGAGATGAGAACTAAGAGTTTCCCAGGCCAGGGAGAAAGAAAGCAGCATGAAACACAAATGTCACTGTCAGCCTAGGAAGTGTCTGTGATTGTCACTGCTCTCTGTGTGCTAGACCACCATTCATCATCCATACTGTCCTCACTGCAGTGGCATTACCAGGAGACAAAAGAGCCAGGAGGACCTGGGAAGCACACCAGGCACTAGGGATTCACAGCAAGACCTCCTCGGGAAAGGCTGTATGTTTAGTATCCCATTGAGAGACTTTGGGAAGGAATTATATGGAGAACAAGACTCCAAGGAGGGGAAATCTGAAAGTACTTTTAACTTTGTTCGTTGTTTAGTTATTGGATTTGGCATCCTGCATCTATTTCCTTCTTATTTTCTTATTTGTCACTGTCCTGGACTTTTTTTAATTATACAGATTTGGACTTATTTATTTTCAGGAAGTGAATACATTTTTACAAAAGTCCTTTATACAGATCAAGTTTGTCATTAATCAATAAAAGTATTGTTGGTAAGAGCAGGGGTTAGGGAATAATAAGTCCTACTCCTGAAGAACTCAGTGCTGCACCCCACTATAGGCTTACCCTATGCTGCACCCCACTATAGGCTTACCCTGTGCTGTACCCCACTATAGGCTTACCCTATGCTGTACCCCACTATAGGCTTACCCTGTACTGTATCCCACTATAGGCTTATCCTCTGCTGTACCCCACTATAGGCTTATCCTATGCTGCACCCCACTATAGGCTTACCCTCTGCTGTACCCCACTATAGGCTTACTCTGTGCTGTACCCCACTATAGGCTTACCCTGTGCTGTATCCCACTATAGGATTACCCTATGTGATCATCACAGAATCCTATTAGATGCTGTCTTAGGTAAATATCATGACCAAAAGCAACTTGGGGAGGAAAAGTTTAAGCCACAGCTCAAACCTGGCAAACCTGGAGACAGGAATTGATGCAGAAGCCGTAGAACAGTTCTCTATGCTGGCCTGCGTCTCATAGCTTGATCAGCCTGCTCTTTTAAGGAACCCAGGACCACCAGCCCACTGATGTCATCACCCACAATGGGCCAGGCTCCCCCCCATCTATCACTAATTTTAAAAATGTCCTACAGGCTTGCCTACAGCTCAATCTTATGGAGGTATTTTCAGTAGAGGTTTCCTCCTCTCAGATGATTCCAGGTTGTGTCAAGTTGACATAAAACTATACAGGTGGCAGCAGGAGGCTCCTTGCAAGACCTGGGAATCTGTGCAGGCAGCACTCTTCCCTCCTCTGCAGACATCTAACTACTGAACAGAATGGCTGTAATCCAGGTTGCCTGGCAGGATGAATCCCCTGAAGAATTTGTGCTTGCAATCTTGAGTCAGGTCTTTTCTCCTTTCTTTTCAGAGACTCAGTTCTATTTGACATCTACCTTTGGCTCTGCCTAGAGGAGGAGTGAGAATTTTAAGGCTCAGTCAGCTTTGCCACTAGGTTTTCAAAGGGTGAAAGAAGATGCCAGCAGGACTTCGCTGCACTCGGACCACCTCAGCTCTAAAGTCTTGCATAGTGGCACTGCTTAGCAAATACTTGTGGTACACAAGTTCACTGGGTAGTGTTAGAGATCCAGCCCAGCTATAGTTCCCATGTACTTACAACCTGGAGAAATGTTCTGCACAACTGGCCTCTGTCCACGGAACCTGTGACAGGCTTTCTAAAACCATGCTAGGCAGATGCCCGCGCCCTAAGAACGATTCCCAGCTTTCCATATGAGGGATTGCAAGCAGAGTGGCGTCTAGGTGTCATGCATGCCCAAGTGACAAAACTGTTGGGGCAGCAGTCTGCAGCATTTGGTAGATGTAGTCCAGGCTGTTCTTCAGTGGCCCCCTGTCATCAAGCCCTATAAACAGACTGTCTGCTGTTTGTCCTTCCCACTCATGGGCTTCTGCTTATTCTCATCTCTCTCCTGTTCCTATTCCTGTTCCCCCTCTTCATCCTCCTCCTCCTCCTTTTCCATATGTTTCCAGTTTGTTATTTTATCATCTGAGCTTTAAGTCATCTAAAGAAAAAGAACTCCCCTAAAATTGGCTTTCCACTTTCTCTAGTTCTGCAGAGCCAGCCCACCGCCAACCTTTGTTGGATTGCTTAGTCTCTCACCTCTCTGTCAATGCCATTGCAATACGTCCCTCCTCTAACCTGTCAAGTGTCTCCTGCCACCCCACACCTGAATCGAGCTTGGGTGGCTAGATGGGGCCCTAGACACCCATTTTAACAAGATATCCAGGGATTTGGGTAACTTAATATTTAACAACTGCAAGTTTCTATTGACTCCTTAAAATTTAACTGTTAATTACTTTCTTATTTCGCATAGCTTGCTCCAAGGTAAGTTCATCCATCCATTACTGTTTGGGCCACACTCACGAGTTTTCATTGCTATACCTAACAGTTGAACATACTTTTGAACCAATTACTGGAAGCCATTTCCATTTTTATCAGTTCTCTGAGACTAATGATTTCATCTTGATCTGCTTAGGAACTCATAGTCTATAAAGAAAAATGTCAGATTCTTCACAATCCCTAACCCAGCTGAGAAGTCTCCATTGGAAGACGGGGCTTTCAGAGATGAGGGAGAAACAGAATTCTGTGTGCTACACTGCGGTCTGGGGGCAGTCCTTTCAGAAGCTGACCCTAGGCCTGTGTGGAGCTGTGAAGGGAACGTTAGCAATGAGCAGTAGAGCAATTCTGAAAAGGGCATTTTGATTTGTCCTCAAACCCAGCACTCTAAGACTGGGAAGCATTCCCTCTGTCCTCTGCCCTCTTTCCTTCTATATCAAATGCTGATTTTGAAAAACAGCCTTAAGTTTTCTTTCCACAAATAAAAGAATGGGGGAGGGGGAGCATTTATTCCGTTTCATTGTGATCGTGTTCTTTCTCCCACTCAGCCACATGCAGCCAGGTGAGTATGTTTATTAAGCCTTGTCTCTCTGCAGTGCTTTTGAAGGTGATTTCTGTGCACACATTTTTTAGGTGTGGTATAGGTGCGTGCTGCATATGATGTGTGTGTGCGTGTGTATGTGAGGACATACTTGGAGGCCAGAGGAGGACTTTGGGCATCTTCCCAGTCATCCTCTACCTTGTTCCCTTGAGACAGGATCTCTCAGGAAACCTGGCCAGACAGCTCCACTAATCCTCCTATCTACATGAAATCCCCCACCCCACTCCCAGTGATGAGGTTAGGGTCATACCCAAGCTTCCCCATGGGCTCTGGGATCCAAACCCAGGTCCTCGCCATGTACCCCAGCCCTCAAGTATTTTTAATTTATGTAGATTGAATAATGTTTTAAATCTTGTATTTCTTTTTCATTCAGCAAGATTCAGCCTTGCTTCAGATCCATTTTTTGTGGTATGTTTGTACCCTGCAGTACAGCATCATGATGAACAACATCATGCTGCAGTGACAATCCCTTACAGGCTGTCCTCTACATAGTCTTTATACTTAAACATAGCAGTAGAATTGCTGAGTGTTACATACACAATTTAGCCATAATTTCCATTTACAATCACATCACTTTCTCCATATTCTGAAACTTTGAGACCATTATCACCATCAAAATAACAAATAACTTAGTCTCATGACTGAGTCTTAGCATTCTATCCACGGTAGGACATTGTGTCATGTGGGCTAATAATTCATATTTTCTATGATACGATGTAAACAGAACCATACGTTGTGTGTTAACTTGTACTTGACTTTTTAGTATAGCTTTTTAAATATTATGAATTCTGAAGGTAGCCTTCTGAACTATCCCAGACACTTTAAATGTTTTTTATCTTTCTTTTAAAAAAAAAAATTTTAAAGTTCAAAATGAAAAAATAAAGTTGATTCCTTTTGATATCAGAAATTACAGTGTGAAGTATATCACTATAAATCTTTCAAAAATTTTCCTAGTAATTTCTATTCATTAAAAGCCTGATCTTACGTTAGAAACAAGAATATTGCTTCTTATTTTCAGGTGTGGTGACGCTCAGCTCTAATCCTAGCACTCAGGAGACTGGGCCAGCCTGGACTACACAGTCAAACAAGGGGAGGGGGTGGGAAACAGAAGGAAAAAGAGTATTTTTGCTTATATCGCATCTGTTCAGATTCTGTCCTCTCTGAAAGCGTCCCCCCACCCCGGCCTTGTTGATCCCATCAGACAGCCTGCCAGCAGCCCTGGAGGTTTACATAATGGCCCTCCTTGGACGGAATATTTTAAGGAGTCCTGTCCTCCACACGAACTACAGCCTGTTTAACATGGAACAGGGTCAACCTGAAAGGCACCAGAAAATGCCCAGTAAGCTAGTTCTTTGCAGAACAAAAGGGGAGGCATTTGGAGGAAAATGAAATATTGGAGCAAGAACAGGGGCAGTTCATGAGCAAAGACTAAAGCAGAGGGGGCTATTGTCTGGTGAGGAGGTAGATGGGGAAACTGCTTGCTGCTGTGGGAGGGGGAGGAGGAAAGAATGTATGCAGAAGCATTTGGGTTAACTAACACTTTCAAGAAAGGGAAATTGCAAGTCAGCAGAGGTAGCCCCAGAGCTGTTCAAGTCTCCAATCCGTCCTTCCTTCCTTCCTTCCTTCCTTCCTTCCTTCCTTCCTTCCTTCCTTCCTTCCTTCCTTCCTCCCTCACTCCCTTCCTTCATTTCTTTCTTTCTCTCTTCCTTTCTTTCCTTCTTTTTTCTTTCTTTCTTAATTTCTTTTTTCAATAATTTATTCACTTTTTATCCCAATGGAAGCCCCCCTCATCCTCTCCTCCCAGTCCCACCCTAACAAACCATCCCCCTCTCTCTTCAGAGAAGGAGAAGCCGCCCCCTTGGTGAAAAAAAAAAAAAAAA
>JADRCC010468145.1:0-12957 GCA_019843855.1 Hylomyscus alleni
TTTTTTTTTTTTTTTTAAATTATATAGTTTATATTTTAAAACTTGTTTGCTTTGCTATTATTTATTTGTTTGTGGTGTGTGTGTGTGTTCCTTTCTGGTCAGTTTCCTCACAGAAATCATGCCAGAGGAGCCAGGCCCCTCAACCACACAAGGCTTAAAGCAGCCCAAGGACTACAGATTTCTGCCCAGAGTCCATAGAGAGCTGTTCAGCTCTAGACAAGTGTGACTGGCTGCAGGAGTCTGGCTTCCTTGCCTCCACCTGAAAGAACTCCACAGTGCTGCTGCCTGTGGTCTGGGCCAGTCGCCAGCAGGAAGCAATGTGAAAACTGAGAGCAGCATACCAGTTCAGCAGCAGAGGGGAGCCTCGCCCACAGTCTCCACGTGTTTTGCCCCTTACTGAGGAGGGAGTGGAGCTCTCTTTGCTGTCTCAAAGCCCAAAGGCAAATCTTCTTCACATGCACACAAACTGGCACTCACCCCTCTCTTCCTCCTGGCTCAGAAGCTAGCTGCTCTTCTTGGAGCTAAGCTGATGTGGCAGTATCATACACTGGGCTGTGACTCAACATATACACAAGGAGGCCCGGGGATGAGGTTATAGGGAGGTGCCACACAGCTGCTCACAGCTGGAGCATTGGTGGTTCAGTGGTAGAATTCTCGCCTGCCACGCGGGAGGCCCGGGTTCGATTCCCGGCCAATGCAGTAGCAATCCTTTTAATTCTAAGAGATGAGTATTTAACACTGCCTAATAAATTTGTGAGTATAGTTAGAAAAATTGGAAATAACTTGTTTTTGGCCTGTTTTAAATGTTCCTCATGGAAAAGCATTTTCTAAATCCCACAAAGATCCAGAACCTGTGTGTCCTTTCAAGAACATGGGGCTATACCATAGCTACTGAGGCTACTCCTGCCCAGAAGCTGAATTCTGCATGAGGCAAAGCAGTACCTGGAATGTGAGGATACCATCCAGGCTAGGCCAGGACCTAAGAGGGGAGCTAGCCTCCTTCCCACAGTTATCCCGGAGACATGCACCTTTCTGGTCTTTTACAGATTCCTGGACATTAATGGTGTAGCTGGGAAGCACTCCTCTCAGATGACAGCCCTGCACAGACTCATTCCCTGGCTTTGAAGGATGCTATGCTGGGGTGGTTGGAGGATGACAGTACAAATCCATCAAGAGTGGATATCGAGGTGAGGAAGGCTAGAAAGCTGGTGTCTAACAGGTGAGATACATTGTGGTCTTATGCGAGTAGGCCTGCGAGAGGGTTCTGCAACATGAGTAGGTGTTCATTTGGGTTGAGACAAGATGGGCAAACATTTGGCTTGACAGAAGCAAGGCTAAAGTGAAGGAGAAATAATAGGTTTGGAAAGGTGCAAGCAGTGGATAGCCCTGAAGGCTTAGCAAAGCAACGCCGTCTCCCTCTGGTGGCCATGAAGAGCCATGGAAAGTGGCCAGGAGGGGATGGATGGGAACATGAGGAGTGATCTGTAGCTGTGGGGGCTAGAAATCTGAGAGGCAGTAAGGAAGCTCTGAAGACAACACAGGCTCCAGAAAAGACCTGCTGGAAAGGGGGAGAAGGAATGTGGCCTTGGCACCAGAGCCACCACTTTCAATAATAGGAGGTTTTAAAGAAGATGGATGGTGGGGACAATTCATGAGCTCAGTGGCTCCTTTCTCCCACCAACTGGGAAACTGATCAGGGATTAATTCGGTCACTCCAGGCCACTACAAAGGCCATTAAAGTCCCATGGCCACAGGGCCCATTACATTGAGTGTAAGTTGCTGTATCTTCTGGGAAAACAAGGGCAAAGCAATTGCGCCTCCTGGAGGGGAAACTATTCTAGCACCTTCTCATCAATATTAAGAGCTCAGACAGCACAGGGACAGCCATGGGGCCAATCTTGATTCATGAATCAAGGCCACCTTTAGCAATCAAAACAGGCCGCATGATCTTCTACACCTCCCACTTCCACCAGCCCCAGCTTCCTAGGGCGTCTGCTCCTCTCACATTCAGGCCTGTCCTCCTCACATGCCTCTGCATCCTCCTCGGATTCCTGCACTTTCATAGTCTGAGGTGTTATTCCTCCTTGGCACCCAGAAGCACTTAGTGCCTAGAAGTGTACTGATCAGCACCACCTTCTACCTCCATAAAGCTTGATTAGGGCCTTGAGCACTGACCCTTTTGCAATTCTAGAACCATCCATTTCCAGCCCAGTGTTATGTATCCAGCAGCTGGCCAATCAGTAAACACCTGCCAGTGGAATCAGTCTGCAAAGGCTGGCAGGGGGCACAGCCCCCCTGATGGGGGCACAGCTGTAGGGCAAACATGGGTGAAGCCTTGTGCTGCCATGTTGCTTGCATGGGAAAACATGACCTGTGGGGTTAACTGATATAGCTTCTGATGGTGCTGAGGCCCTCCTAATCTTATCACAAGTTAGCACGAGCAACAGCACCTTTCCTACAACCTCAAAATACACAGAGAAGAGCCCAGACCACTACAGCCATGGCTGCTGACTGTAGACACACACACACACACACACACACACACACACTCTGTGCGCACGAGTGCGGATGTGACTTGAAGTGCTCCTGCCGAGGGTCAGCTACACTCTAAAACCGTGCCCTCAGCCAGCCAGTGCCTTGGTCTCGTGACTTCACAGGGATAGTGCAGAGAAGAAGAGCAAGGCCAGGGGAGCAGAGTGAGTGAAGTTCAGCAGCAGGTACCCAGCTTCAGGCTTAGTCTTCTTCAAAGACAACAGGCTGCCTCAGCTTTCATCTACTGTTTGGGAGACAGAGGTGGGGGGTCTTTGACTGAACTCATTTTTGAAGTTAATATCTGGCCCAGAAACTCTCCAGTTCCTGGGGTCCTTCAATGACACAAAGGCCTCAGGATTTACTGTTCTATACTCCAAAGAAGAGATGCTGCTATTGCTTGGTTTCCCCACAAAGTACTGGAAAAAATGGATCAACGAGCTGATTCCCAGTAGCACCATGTCCTTTAGTGGTTTAAGAGTCTCTGCTTGCAATTGGTTGGAGGCGTAGGAGGCTGGTAGAGACTCAAAAGACATAAGTCTCAGGGTGGACCAGCACCAAGTTTAACAATTGCCCATGATATCAAAGAGGCTGCTACACTGACTGCTCCCTTGTGAGAGGGAACTACAGCTCCATAGGATACTTTTGGATTGCTATCAGCCAAGAGAAAACCTGGAGCCATGCTCTGTGCTACACAGTCACAGCCCGCACTGATACCTCCAGCCTCTGGAATACAGTATGGTGACATCACAGGTTACACAAGGCTTGGTGAGTTAGCAAGCATTCCTGATATACTGCAGACTGCACAGGTCAGCTACTGTAACTACCATCATCCTCAACTTCTAGATCTGAACAACCTTAGGGAGAGTAAGTTCATTTCTCAGGATGATAGAAGGCTTGAACCCTTGACATCAACAGAGTATTTTGTCCTTTAAATAGTTTCCTCCTTCCTCTTCTCTTCTGAGGCCTTTTTAGCTGGAAAGTGAACACATTCTATAACAACTCTTGTATAGACTCAGACCCTCAGGTGACAGGCAGCCCTTTCTGCAGGTCATCCCCTTACTGCTCAGTGTTCAGACACCTCTCCTCTATATATACAGTGAGTGCACAGAAGGCATATCCTCAAGATATTCTGAACTAAGCCTTCTACTGTGGAGATAAAGAATGATAAGTACTGCCTATCAGGCAATGTACTGGCTGTTTACACTAATGTACTGGCTACTTTTATGTCAACTTGACACAAGCTAGAGTCACCTGAGAGGAGGGAACCTTAGTTGAGAAAATACCTCCAAGATGATCAGGCAGAAAGGGATCAGCCCATTGTGGGTGGGGACACCCCACCCCACCACTGGGGGTCCTGGGTACTATAACAAAGCAGGCTGAACAGGCCACGAGGAGCAACCCTGTAAGCAGCATCCCATCATGGCCTGTGAATCAACTCCAGGTTCCTGCCCTGTTTGAGTTCCTGTCCTGACTTCCTTTGATGATGAACAGTGATGTGGAAGCTAAGCTAAATAAACGCTTTCCTTCCCAAGTTGCTTTTGGTCATCGTGTTTCACCACATCAATGCTAACCCCGAGATAATGGGTAATCAAACTTAAACCTAAAACCTGCCACCCAGTCTGGTACTTACCCTTTGATCCAGTTTACAGCTGAAGAAACTAAGCAACACAAAGCCACACAGCTTTGTGAAATAATCACAAGGACTTCACTTTTAAAGAGAACTAGAAAAGGTATATTGCATATACTGCACTGCAGGGGCTCAAGTCAGAACCAGGAGATAATGCACTCTACACACACCGCCCAAGACAATGCTCACTCAACACCGATGAATGAATAGCCTGTCTCACTCTGGCTCCAAGGGGGATAAAGGTAAGCCAGAGCTGACACTCATGCGTTTGTTGTGAAGCTTGCAGCCTATGCCTGGGGCTGCCTTTTAATTTTTTCTCCCCTTGCAATTATCTGTCTCAGCTCTCCATGTGACTGACATATGTATTCAGATGGCACATCCAGGCAGCGATTTCCTAAAAAGAATCTGGGTAAGTATGTCTCCATCTGCTCCACCGAATAAGTTGGTTTCCATTTGCTCACACATCACCAGAAAACTGAATGAAAATGAACATATGCCTCTGAGGCCAGGCCAACTATCTTCTGACAAGGCCTAAGATTTAACTCACAAAACATACTGAGTTAGGGGACAAAGTTGGGGGTGAGTATAGTAAAAATACATGGTATGCATGCATGAAATTATCAAGGAATAAAAATATTGTATTAAAAAAACCTAAGGGCTGGAGAGATGGCTCAGCAGTTAAGAGCACTTGCTGCTCTTCCAGAGGACATGGGTTCAATTCTCAGTACTCAAATGGAACACACAATTGCAACACCAGTTCCAGGCTATCTTATGGCCTCTATGAGCACTACACACACATGGTGCAGCCATGCAGGGAAAACACTTATATATATAATAAACAAAAAGTCTGATATTGCTCCCCAACCAAAAACCCTACTGAGCACTCACTGGCTATGGCTAGGACAAAAGAGGATTTTGACTGTAGGTGACAACTGTGACCACTAGTAAGTTCCCCCCTTCCCCCGTAACGACGAATCATCAATCTTCTTACATTCAAAGATGAGATATGAGCTACAAGCCATCAGTCTTACTGGCAAGTACATAGCCCAGTGGTTTTAATATGCAGACTTGTAGAGCTCATATTACAATCACTTTAAGGCATTTCCATAAGCTCTAAAGAAACTCTGTGCCTCTGAGCTGTCACTCCATCTCCTCTAGCTTTTTCCTCTCAAACTCTGACAACCACAATCTGCAGTTGCTATAGATACGGTACTTCTGGCCTTTTGTGGCTGCCTGCTTCTCTCACCCAGCATAATGTTTTCAAGGTACATTTAAAAAAAAAAAAAAAAAAGAACAGTAAGCCAAGGCACAGAGACATTCAACCAGAAGTCACAAATGCAATCTTTGCTGGGTGGCAAAAGTGCACACCTTTAATCCTCAGCTCTCAGGAAGCAGAGGCAGGCAGATCTCTAAGTTTGAGGTCAGCCTGGTCTACATACAGAGTGAGTTCAGAGTAACCCTGTCTCAAAAAACAAGAAAAGAAAAGGCAATCTTTATAGTGGGTAGTCTGGGAGTCAAACAAAGCCAATGGAGGCACTGATGTGAGAAGCCTTGGTGAGCATGCCAGCAGAAGGATAGGGGCTGGCTCTTGTTGAACAGGAATGTGGCATCCTCATCCATTACTCCACAGAAACCCAAATTTCATTGTGAACTCGCTCTGAGATTCCAGCCAAAACAATCGGTAGGCAGAACCTAGTAATCGCCAGCCTCTGACCCCAGGCCTAAGCAGTCTGCTGTAGATCCCACAGCCGATAAACACAAGAGATGAGCCCAAACTCCAAACTCCACAAATCGCCTCCAACCACTCTTAAGACATGTCCAGGAACTGGAACTATGCAAGTAGCACTCAGAGCTCTGGTCCCTAACTTTGTCTGGGTTCTCAAAGGGCACCATATTGATAGGCTTCTAGAATTCCAACTACAGATAAGACTGCACTTGCTAGAGTTGTATGGCTGGTAGCAAAAGCTAAGCTCAGAACACAAGAGAAGCCTTCCCAGACAGCAACAGGACAAAGCAGGCTCCCCTATACAGAGCTGGCTTGACCCACTCTGATAACTATAGTGTTCTCTGTACTCTCTCCTATATTTGCCTCTCCAGTAGAGAATAGACCAGCATCTTACCAATCTTTTCCTTAATACTGGTCAATCTTTGTGTCCTTTGAAATCAAGAGGCCACAAAACCCCAAGTGGGGACTGGTCATGGAGTGTAGTTGATAGTGATTGCCCCAGTATACACGAGGCTCTGATTTTAATCCCCAACATTGCATAAAACTAGAAGTGATGACAGTGCAAACCTGTAATCCTAGTATTCCAGAGATGGAGGCAGGGGGATCTGTACTTCACAAAGTCATCATCTGTTACATGGGAACTTAAGGTCAGCATGGGATACATGAGACCCTGTCTCAAAAGATAAATAGGGGCTGCAGAGGTTACCCCAGCTGGTAGAATGTTTACCTAGTACACACAAAGTCCTAGGCTCTATCTCCAGAAAGACTTACACAGGTCAAGCGTAGTAACACATTCTTGCAATCTCAGAACTTAGATGAGACAGAAGTTCAAGGTCATCTTTGGCTACATCAGGAGTTTTGAAGCAAGCCTGGGCTACGTGAAAACCTTTCTCAAAACACCTCCTCAAAACAAACACAACAACCCAAAGCTGCCATTCTAAAATCTTGAGTGCCTTTGTCTTTATGAAATTGTGGCACAATGCTGACAGAGGCAGTAGTAGAAAGTTCTTCAGGTCCAGTGCCCAGCAGGCACTCCACATGTGCTATTCGAGGCTGGTCACAACATGCTTGCAGAGTGGAACCACACATGCCTTTCCTTGGATATTTAGCATCCGAGGACCTGCAATAACTAAAAAATATCTTACTTCCCACAGGAATACCAAATGCAGTACTGGCTGTCATCCGAGCAGACGGTCTTAGGAGAACTGAAAGCAGCAACTAATGTCACTATAGAGATGTCTAAGGATGAAATTCATTATACACACATGCCCCCTTTGGGTTGGGGAACCCACTGACAGGAGTGGGATTTCTTGTCTGGAGATGGGGTTAACATACCCAGTTAGTGGGGATGCCCTTTAGGACAGATATACCCAGGTTTTAGCTGTAAATCTTGGACGATGATATAATAAGAGATCTCCACTTCCTCTTCTGTGAAATGGGTTGGCATCATCTGCTTCATAGGGCAATGAGAGGCAGGGTAGGTAAGCAATGCTTCTCTTCATCCCTCTGTACCCACTTCTACCCAGGTGGAGGGGCAGACGGAACTTTACATACTCATGATCATAGTGACTCAATACCCTTTATGCTCCAATTTCACATGATGAGGTGTTAACCCCACCCCCACCCCCCCAAAGCACCTGTATGTGAAGAAAAGGCCAGGTCCCTAGAACTGTGAGCAATAAATGGCTATTACTGAAGTCACCAGCCTGTGGTATTTTGTTACAGCAGTAGGGGCAGACTGTGCACTTAACAGAGGTTGAGAAAAAGCTCACAAAACACTTAACATCCCTCAGTTTCTCTCCACCCAATGGGCAATTCCAGCTAGAACTAAGGAAGCCTGAGCCTCCTGTTTCCTTGAAGACCACAAAGCAGTCTCCTGTTCTGCCTCTGAGATCTGAATCTTATTTACTGGAGGTGTACTTTAAAGGGGCTCCTAATCGTATCTTGCTCTAACAACTGGGCTCAACTATGCATGAGGTTGAGGGCTTCCTGCTTGGTTTGGGAAAGCCAGGGACAAACTACTGGGCAGTCAGGCCTTCAGTCTCTTACTGAGAGATGGCATGAAGCTGGCTTCCTGCTTTCACAGAGCTCAAGGCCTCAGACAGGTGGCAGATCACCAACACCAACAGAGTGGTCTAGAGTTTGTAGACAAACATTGTACCACTCAGAGTTTATCACTAGTCCCTCCCAGAGTTGTACCAGTTTTCTACTGGCTCCTGTTACAAATGGCCACAAACTTAGAGGCTTAGCACACAACTTATGGGCCTTACTGAACTAATCAGGGTGTGAGCAAGCTGCTGTACATTTGGAGGCTGTACAGCAGTGTGAGTTGAGAGGCCTTTGGGGGTTGCATATCAGATATCCTGCATATCAGACATTTATTTACATTATGACTCATAACAATAGCAAAGTTACAGTTATGAAGTAGCAATGAAATAATTTTATAGTTGGGGTCGCTACAACACGAGGAACTGTATTAGAGGGTCACAGCATCAGGAAGGTTGATTTTCCTGTAGAGCAGGAAAACCTTCTTGCCAGCTTCTAGATGATGCCCACATTATCTCACTAGCTGCTCCCTAGAACTTCAAAGCTAGTGATGGCTGCTGGAGTCTCTGACACTCTTCTTGCTTCCCTTTCACATTAAAGGATGCTTAGGGTTACCCAGGTCCTCCTGGGTAATCTAGGCTAATCGCCCATTTTAAAATCACCTGATTATCACTTTGTTTGTATCTGCTATTGTTTCTCCCTTCTTTGGTTCTGTGATGTACAGTAGGAGCATGCACAGCTATACTTGCATTTATGAGTGCATGTGGAGGCCAGAAGCTGACATTAGGTATCTGTCTCCATCACAGGAAAGGTAAGTAGAATCTTACATTTTGGACAGGGTTTCTCACGGAACCGGAACTTCAATGTTTAACTGGAATGACTGACATAAGTCCAGGCACTGGGATTTCCGGCTGCAGGCTGTTAAGTCCAGGTTTTACATAAGTGCTGGGGATCCAAATTCAGGTTCCCAAGCTGGTGCAGCAAGGACTTTTCCCACTGTGATATCTGAAGACGAAACATCTCCCATAAGCTTGCATATCGCAAATATCTGGTTGCCAGTTGGTGGCACTGTTTGGGGGGGAAGCTCTGGAATCTTTAGGAGATGGAGTGTTTGTCACTGGAGGAAGGCTGGGAGAATTCACAGCCTCACCCCACTTGCAGTTTGCTCTTCTGCTTTATGTGAGTGGACCGAAATGAGCTCTCGGCTTCCTCTAAGCTGAAGGCTGCCATGTGTTCACTGCCATTATGGGCTTGCCCTCTGAAACCATAAACTAAAACAACTCTTTTCCTCCATAAGTTGATTTTTGGCTCATGGTCTTTTACTGCAGCAACAGAAAAAATAACTAATATTCCCACATAGCCATCTCCTCAAGCTCAGACCTGCTATCTTAAATTCAAATATTCACAGGTTCTAGGGATTAAGATATCTTTAGGAGGCCATTATTCTGACAACCAAAAAAATAGCAAGAGAAGTACTGATATAAAACAATTATAAATATTTAAAAATAATTATGTAACAGCTGTTTGCACATTACGTAACAGTTGCAATGTGTCTAGGACTGCATTAACCACGTTTACAATAGCTCCAGTAATAAAATGCCCCAATGAATACTATTATTAGTTTTCAGATGAGGACATTGAGGTTAATTAGCTTGTTCAGGCGCACCTACCTAGTGAGTGGGAGGAGTCAGACTCCTGGCTCCCAGGCTTTACTGCTCCTCACCAATACTCCATGTGGCCTCTTTAAGAAACAGGTACCTTGGAGGGGTCACTCAACTAAGAACAGGGCAAGCACATTCACTTCTGCAGCACACCAGCTGGCACATGCCATAGGTAACAGTCAATGTTCTAACTTTTCTTTGATGGGGTGTCTGTGGGGATTGATTAATAGACTATTTGGCCAAGGATTAGTTTGATGAAGAATATATGCAAATATCGAATATTCTATGTACAGAACAGAAGGTCTTTGAAGTTAGCACTTGTCAGGCTTTAACATGTACAACAGTCATGCAAGAACCTCGTTCGAGGGTCAATTCTAATTCACACAAGGATGAAGCCAGAGTCTCTTTTCAGTAGCAGTCTGCAGGCCACTTTTGAGTAGCAAGTTCCTTAGGCTACAATATTACTTTGCTATCAAAACTTCAAAGCTATTCATTCCTGTGTCAAATGCCACTAGGCACTCACTGTGTTAAGAGGATAAATAAAATGTTTTTTCTCTAAAGGAGGTTATAGTCCCTTACTAACCTGTCTAATACAAAACAAACTGTGTTAATGACCAAGCCCCTACAGAACCACCTGCAGGGAGGACTTACACAGACTGTGCTGGAAGCAGCAATGTTGCCAACACCTCTGTTGAAGGACCTAACAGATGACTCGCCCCAGGATAAAATCAGATACGTCTGTGAAGCTGAGTGGGTGGGAAAAACTGGTGTTAGTGTGCAGCTGTCTGAATCTTAACTGTTTCTCAAAGGTCCATGTATACAAGGTATAGCCCTCTGCCTGGTACATTTGGAGATGACAGAGTTTGAGAGTTGGGTTTATTGAAAGCTCTTTTTGGTGTGTGCCCTTGAAGGGCTTCATCACAGGCCTATAAGCTACAGGACCAACTGACCACAGACTACCTTGTCCATTTAAATCTTGAGTGTTTGATACAGTGATGAAAACTTGACGAATATACAGTGCCACTTCACAAAACCAACAGAACTCATGGACACAATCATACCTATAGACCCTCTTTGGGTTTCCACTATTCAGCATGATATACAGAATTGTGCTAAGCACTGCAAGGCAAGGCAATAAACAGAAAGGTATATAAAAAGAGGTTCCAAAAAAAAAAAAAAAAAAAGGCAGCTGAGGAAAGAAACTGCTAACGTGGACATGTTGAATACTGTAGACGAATGGGAGGGTCTTCTTACCTAAGCCCAAAGCCATTGGTCTGGGGCAAAGCAGTTGTTCTCAACTAGAGTGATTTTAACTCTTTAAGGGACATTTGGCAATGTCTGATGACAATTTGAGTTGTCACAACTGATAGAGTACTACTGGCATCTAGTGGGTAAAGGGTAGAGGTACTGCTAAAAAAAAAAAATTACACAAGGTATAGAACTGCCCATCATAACCAAGAATTATGCTTCCCCAAATATCAACCGCATCAAGGTTAAGAAACCTTGAGTAAAGACTCTATCTTACTCAGTGAATGAGCATCACTTCATAGCTTAGGGGCTGTCCATGTTACCCTTGTGCAAAGACCGAAATGTTCTCTTGTCTGCACTGGGCAGCTGTAGTGAGTGGTTGGCTACTGAACACCGGGAATATGGGTAGTGAAACGGATGTGCTGATTTTACAATTTTTACTAATTTATTACTTTTTTTTCCCTTGAGACTGGGTCTAGCCTTGTCACCAATGCTAATCTCAAACTAGTACAATATTTCTGCCTGAGCCTTCAAGTGCCAGAATCATGGACCTGTGTCACTACTCTGGCTAACTTAAATTTAAATAGATACATATGGTCCGTTGTTACCATGTTGGATTAACTCCTAATGTTTTTCTAGTTTTACAGGCTGCTTCTTTCTACTCTTCTGAAACCACCTACTCAACTGACTGTTACTAAGATTTGGCTGGGGGGAAAAAAAACCCACGTGCTCTCTCACACACTCAGCAAAACATTACCAAATTAAACTTTCCCTATTTCGAACACCTGGAAACACCAGTGAACCATTACACACACGTATAATATTGCAGAAGAGAGGAAGGTCAAATGTCCCCATTTTTACTAGCAAGGGTGGGTGACGTGACAATCTTCTGAGCATCGGATCATGTGCTTTGACCTATTTCTACACTTGGCCACTTAATGATCTCTTCAGAAGCTGAAAAGAGCAGGCGGGACACCACAAGCAAATTCTCCTCCTCCTCAGAGAGGCCACTCTCTTTGATCTACCTGGCTTTGACTGAGTCCACAATGAATGTGTCAGGTACTGTGCTAGGTACTGCACATACCTCAAGTCAATTCATTTTTACTGCTATTTGGGGGCACCAGAATTTGCAAAGAATTTGCAAAGATAGGGCTCTTGGATTTCCCGCTCTAAAGCAATGTGCTAAGAGCTGAAACCAGAGAGGTCAATACCGAGCCCTCGCCGGGAGCAAGCAGAACCGCTAGGAGCTGCATAACCAGGGCGGGGTCCCAGTAGCTCTTACTTCTCGATCTCCAGCGCTGCCACCTTCCGCTTTTCGTAGAGTTTATCATTCAGGGCCCTTACGATGTTGGGAGTGAGCGGCGCAAAATCCTTCTCTGGGTTCATGGTGGCAGCTCGCGCTGCGCTGGGAGCCTCGAGACACCTTAGCCCGAGGCTGCCTGGGCCGTGCCAGGGCCAGGGGAGTGTGCGGCTCCGCGCGGACACCGGAGCCTGATCATGGGCTACGCCGCCCAGGGCCCGCCTGCCTCGTCCTGCCGCCGCGCGCAGCCTCGGGTCCCCCTGCTCCGACCCTGCTCTCCCACGCGCAACCTGGTCCGCCCCACCGCTCACGCGACCAGCTCCCGCCAGGAACCGGCAATGCTCACTGGGCCGCGGCCATGTTACTCAGGTCACGTGATGCCGCAGGCACTTCCGCCTTCCGCCGACCGAGCGTTCCGCCCCCCTGAGGCCACGCCCTCGCGTGCTTGCTGCAGCGGATTGGCCACGGTTGTCAGGGCTCCACCCCCTCTTCACCTGCTGCTCCGTTCGTTGCGGGTTTTTGCTGAGAGTGAAGAGCAGGTGGTGGGAGACGGTTCAGCCTCGCTGCCAGAGCTTTGTGCAGAGCAGGCTTGTGGAAACAGTTTACAGAGGGAGCCTAATTCAAATTTAATTTATGCATTAGTTCTTTGGTCACTTAACAGTTACTTTCGCGTATGCCAGAGTTTCCATCATTTTCACCATATCCTAACCATTTGTCTGATTTTACATTTTATTTTTTTTTGTGTGTAAGCGCCTTTGGAGGTAATATGACAACTTGGGGGAGTCGGATCTCCCCTCCTGTTCTCCATGTGGGGGGG
>JADRCC010468160.1:0-11399 GCA_019843855.1 Hylomyscus alleni
TTGTAGAACCTTTATGAGGCAGGGTTTTACTGAAGGCACTGTATCATTATACAAGGGCCTTATGGCTTTCTTAGTCTTTCTTTCTGTTCATTCCTCAATTTCCGACTGTGGTCATAATGTGGTCAACTGTCTCCTACTCATGCAGCCATGACCTTTTCTACCATGCTGGACTATATTGCTTCTTAAATTGTAATGTAAGTCAAAATAAAGCCTTCTTCCCTTCAGTCATTTCTTGTCCTATATTTTGGTCACAGCAACAACAAGTACAACAGAAGTAACTAATATGTAAATCTAAACTAGGAATAATTTGTAACCATTGCTACCCAATAAATGACACCATGGGATCCAAGACACAAGGGAACTAATCTCAGGTAAGGACGCCAAGGACTCTCCTCTGCCTCAATCATAATGAATCCACTCTGGATTATGTTTTCATTTAGTCTCAGAACATTGTTCTTTCTATAGTTGGGGTAATATAACACTGTGCCAATGGAAAGTGCTTCAGAGCAAATTATAGCCGCGTATCACAAAGCTTAGCATAGCATTACAAGTAGCTCATTGAACCACCGGCAGTTTGTTTGCAGGAGAAGCAAGCAGCCATTCTGCATAATACAGCAGTGCAGCTAGTAATAGCAGGAGCTAAAATAAAGGAGTTCATGGGTAGGAGCCTCATTTATAGACAAGTGAGGAGACCCTAATGAAATAGCATTTTGCCCCATCATCATCCTCCTGAGAAAAATCCCTGTGAGATTTTCCATTTGAATCTCGGGCATATTTATGAAGATCAAAGTAATGGCTCTTTAAAATTAATTACATGAATTTGTAGCTCAACAACATTGAGTGAAAGACGGATGTTGTACCCCATGCCTTGTTACAGCTGTACATCACATACATCAAAAGCCTGGGACTCTGGGGAGAGCAAAGTCCCTCTCTACACCAGCCCCCAAGCAGCCGGGACAGACGTGGAAAGAGTACAAAAGATCAGTCCCCAAAGTTGTTGTGACAGCTTAATTGTATTATGGTTCTTAGATAATTCCCATTTATTTGGCTTTTTCCTCAGCTCCAATGCTGGCCCCCCAAGCATAGCTATTACCAGGAAAATTAAGATTCACAACTTTAATGGGTCTGCTTGCTCTCTCTAATACTGTCCCTGCTCAAAAGTCCTGGTAATTGTTCCACGCTGATCAGGACTCCCCCATCCCCAGCCCACAGCATGCTGAGACCCGACAGCAACTAACTAATTGCAATTAAAATCTCCCACGTGAGTGGAAGAGAATAACATAAATTAATCAGTACATTAGCAGAATTACATTTAAATGTTCAAATGTGCATCCAACATAGTGGGACATTTTAAATTATAAAGCAAAGTACTTCATTACAGATGCTGATATTTTAATGAGGAAATGTGATGTTTGGTTAAATGGGAGTACAATATAGAAACTTCCTTAAAATTAGCATCAGCAATGCATTTTAATTCAAGAAACAAGTTGTGGTCTGTGTAATTCCTGCAAATCAATGTAGAAAAATTTGCCTGGAGCTATGGAGACAGTTGATCATCTCATTCTCTGAAGAATTAATAATTTCAGCTGTACTAACTAGCACTTTATGTAAATTGTCAGATAAATCACAGTAATAAATACAGGTTTTAGAGGAACAAAACAGTATGCTTCTCCTTAATTTATTCAATCATCAATCCGTATATACTGAGGCTCAGGGATATGAAAGATTCAACATCCAAGCCAAAAAATAAATAAAGAAAATGAGAGGAAAAGGGAAGAGAATGACTTCTACGGAGATCCTGAGGGCAGGGGATAACTCCCATCTAATCTAACCAAAATCATAAGTAGGAAAATATGAACGTAAGTATAAAAGTTGGATTATTCATTGAGAAGATTGGTTCAGTGGATAAGAGAGCTTGCTGCTTAACTCTTGTGGTACCTGCACCACCCACATGGTGGAAGGAGAGAACCAACATTTACAAGCTCTTCTTGGACCACTACTACCACTACCACACACACACACACACACACACACACACACACACACAAAACAAACATACACATGTGTGCATGTACATACACATGCACACATGCATGCACATGCACACAAACATACACACACACACATTCACACACACACATATATACAAACATATGTAGATGTACACATACATACATAAAACATACACATATGTGCAAGCACATACACATGCAGGCGCATACATACACTCACAAGCATACACACATGCACACACATGTACATGCATGCACATACACACACAAATATAAACATAAATAAATAAATGGTTTTTTAAAGAAGTGGTCTTATCTCTAAAGAAACCTCTCTCCTGACAGAAATCACTCCCTGTTATTTCTCCTATTGAAACAGCCTATTCTCTTGATGTCTCTGTGACAACATTGTTGTTCTACACAAGGTGGCAATAGTCCATCTTCTTCTGAGTGGCTTAGGACATAGCTTGGTGCCTGGTGTGCATAAAGACACCTGCTCACTTATTGGTGTAACTGTGGACATTGATGGCTTTGATTGAAACTTATGGTCCTGATAAACAGAGGTAGGTAAGAAATCCTCTCTTTTGTATTTTGGAAAAGAGCTGCTGCAAAGATTCCTCCCTTTTTTCCACAGACACTCACTGATGGTTCATTTGCTTATCTTCAACAAGACTAGACATAAACCTGCCAAGTCCCATAACTGATTTCAAAAAACTTAGCTGTTCTAGACAGAGTGGGACACACCTATAACCCCAGTATTCTGGAGGATGAGGTAGGGGAGCAGAGAGGAAGGTGTACTGTGTCAGCTTACATCATGGCACATAGGACTCAGAAGAAATAATTAATAACAATAGCAATAAAAAATAAAATTATAAACATAATCAGCTGCCCCACTTGTCATCACAGAGCAATTGAAACAAAATGGTTAGCCCATTTGACTCATCATCCACCCTTCCCAAGCCCCGAACCTAGGATTTTCTCAGTCTGTGGATCACATAGACTTGACAAGTGGCCAGCCACAGAGTAGAATGTTCTGTCATTCTGTGCCACTGCTCACCATCATTTCTAATCTTGTGAGGACTGCAGGCCTGCAGACAGAGTCCTTTCCCTGTTACAGGAGTCTCTTCCCCTTACAAGAAGACTTTGAATAAAATCTCCCCCTCTAAAGTGTATAGTGTTTTCCATCAAATACCATCAGTGGTTAATGGTCTCTAGATGTGACTCTGAGCATCCCTGGGATCCAGGCAAAGGCATCTCATTATATCTCATGTGAACTAATCATATTAAATCCCAGAGTAAATTGAAACTACTGAAAATAAAGATAGATAACAACATGATTTTTTGTCTTTGTGCACCATATGCATGCTGTACTTGCTGTTGTAAACCATCATGTGGGTGCTGGGAATCAAACCTGGGTCCTCTAAAAGAGCTGCTTATGCTCTCAACTTCTCAGCTATCCTTACAACTCCTACAACACCATTTTTTAAATTGCTATTGTAGTAAAACATTTATCATTCTGTAGCCTGCAAACAGGATAATTACATGTAAATTAGTCTCCACTTACAACTGACCTAGGTCAAGTCTGAACAGAGCAGGAGACAAGAATCAATACACCTGTCTGCTCTGTATCTCCTGTCAGAGTGATAACAAAGAGCAAGAAGGGATGTAGGCTCAATGAGGCTTCAAGTGTTAATACAAAATATTCTGAAGCAGCTGGAGGACCAACAGTGGTTACAAAGCCAACATTTGTGGACAGGGGAATGTCCAGACTGACAGTGTGATGGTGTAAGTTCATCACACTGCCTTCAATTTGAGTTTTAGTTATGCTTTCACTAATAACAAAACACTTGATTGAAACATTTATCATAGCTCACAGTTACTGTTCATCACAAATATCATAGCTCAGAAGATGCTGTCCTTCGTGGCAGGGAAGTCAAAGCATTGGGGATTGAAGCATCCAGTCACACTCCATCTGCAGTCAGGAAGCAGAGAACTTCATGCTGGTGCTCAGCTACCTTTCTCTTTCTCATCCACTTGAAAAGCCCAGACCATGAATTGGTCCTGCCAACATTTAGGATAGATTTTCCTATCTCAATTAACTCGATTTAGAAACTCCCTTACAGACATGTTAAGAGGTTTGCCTTCTAGGTGGTTCTAGATCCTGTCACGTTCACAATATTAGCCATTACAATGTATTCAAATTATGTTTTTCTTACATGAATAAGTCATCAGTGAGTTAAACTGTTAATTGTTATGCAATTTCCTGAACCTACTAATTGAAATAGGGAGCCCATTTCCCCCTGAAATTCAGAGCTAAAAACATTTTTTATACAGTAGTTTGGAAGCTCCTACTTTGAGTTTGATAATGTATCATTCCCTCAAGAGATTGGGTTTATTACCAGCTCCATTTCTCACCAAGACCAAGAAGTGATAGTGAGCAAAAACAAAATAAGTCAGCAAAATGGAAAAACAGAGAAGTCTCAATGCTGTCTATTTTTTCTCTCTTCCCAGTAGAAGTGTTCTGACACATTTGTTGCTTTCATATTCCAAAACAGAGTTAATTGTGAAAAAAAAAATTGAGGACACAGAGGGAAGATGACTAGATTCTATTTTTCAGGCCTGTGAGGATATTAGGAAAGGTGGCTTGGAACTTCCAAATGTAGGGGTAAATTGGCTACTGACAGTAAAACTAGCTGAGAAGCACAGGAGATTCATATGTGTAAATGAAAAAGTTCGAGAGACCTGTAGATATAAATGAAAGCACTTGGTATGTAGTGCTGAGAACAGTGAAGCTATCTGAGGTTATTTTATCTTAATTTATTCTCAATGTTATAATTATCCTTGCTGGAGCCATTTTGAGGAAGGCAATGTTCATTTTCCTTCCTCTTTTCTTTTTTGGAGGAGTGAATAGTTGGATGCAGAGTGAAGGACAAAAGTTCCTTCACTTGACCCAAGAAGAAGGAAAGATTGCGGAAGTCCCTACTTTCATCAACTCAAGTTACAAAAAGATCCCAAACAATTCATAGACATGCACTGTATCTTGGTGACATTCAATACCAGGATTCTACTTGATTTCCTCTTTCATTTATATAAACCCTAATTGCATTCTGACTGTTAAACAAGATAAATCTACTGCTCTTGCTCAAGCATCTTGCTTCATGATTTATCTACTGGCATGTGCATGTGTTCAGGCACTCTATCAAGTAATATCTGTACATAACCAACTAAAGGGAAATCTGAATTTCCCAAAAGGAGAAAGAGGATGCAGCATTGTCCCAAGTAACATATCTATGAAAGGAGCAAGAATACAAAGTCAGGGTTATCTGGATATTAATCACTAGGATACTCAACTTCTGAAGGACACCAGAGCAAGGACCTAGAGCCTACAGATGTATAAATGTATCAACTTCTATAGCTAATTCAATACAGCACATACACACACACACACACCTGTCCCCTCACCAAGTAACATAAAGTTGATCCAGTTGTAACTGGGTCTTAGGCTAGTGTTTTGCTTTATTTGATGCTGAGAATAAACACATGACAAGTGGCTTACAAATGGAAGGGTTGATTACAGCTCACCATTTGGAGGATTACAATCCACAGCAATGAAAAAGGCACAGCAGCAAGAACATAAAGTGGCTGGTCAGATTGCTTCCACAGTCAGAAAGCTAACAGAGATGAATGCTGATACTCGGATGGCATTCTCTTTTCTCCTTTGATTCAGTCTGGACCCTTAAGCCATGGTATGATACCAATGATGTTTAGGGTGGCTCTTTCCACCTTAGTTAAATCTCTATGGAAATAGACTCATAACCATGCTCAGAGGTATAACTTCTAGGTGATTCTAAATCCAGTCAAGTTGGCAATGAATATTATCCATCACAACTAGGATCTTCCTTTCCTCTTCTGTGACATTCCATCTATATACAAACCCATCACATGGAACTATTCTATCAGAAGACATGTTGCTCTCTCTGAAAATCCATGACATTAATCCCTCAGTCATGTTCTTATGTTACTATAATTATGACAAGGATATAAACAAGAGCACTCAGAAATATTAACATGGCTATATTAGCAGATGATTACAAGTTCCATTGAATTAACTGAATCTCTCCCCCAAACACATGTTTAAGTCTTAACCCCTAAAACTCTGGTTTGACTTCCAGAACATGAATAACTCAGATGCCTGTTCTTGCTGACCCTTAATTGCTTTTGAAATCAAGGTTTTCCTAATGATTTCATGGGAAGCCATCCTCTTAGTCAGCAAGTTACCTATTCTCATTGTTGCCTTTCTTGGATAACTACAGGTATAGAAGAGAAATAACTCAATGAATATTCTTTGAGTTATTCTTTGTCCTCTATTCTTAAGAATAGAGGACAGTCATAATACCCACTTTACAAGCAAGTAATAATATCTTCTGCTTTCTAGTGTTTCATGTAAGCTTTCTTGTTACTCAGATATGAGTCCCAACAGCTCAAGAGATGATGACCATAAAGACTTCCTGACATTCTCAGAGATCTGAAAGGAGAAAGCACATCTTGGAGGACCCTATGGAGAAGAGCTAGAGAAAAGAGAACACAGAGCAGACCTTAACAGGGGCCTTTTCTGTTGTTTCTACAAGAATGAACATGCAAGGCAGATAGACAGGCTGAGAAATGAGTAGTTTGAATAATTTCAGTGAGATCTAGTATATAGAGTTGTCCCTAGTCATCAAGTATGTGGCTCTGGTTGATAAGAACAGATAAATATAGATAATGGCACAGAAGATAAGAATTCAGTGTTGTTTGGGGATATGCGCTCCAGATAGCTACACTTGATGTGAATGGAAGACTTGTCTAAGCTTGGGAGAGGCAGGTTCATCAGCAAGGATTCAAGATTTCATCAAGATTCAAGAGTTCATCAAGGGAGTAATCCATTCTATGTGAGATTCTTCATGACTAAGATTCTCTGGAAACTCATTCACAGATCCAGAAGTGTGCTTTACTAACCTGAGTATTTCTTAAGACAAATCTAATTAACAAACTAGCCATCGCTCTAAGCCAATCTGAAGACAGAGGGATAGGAGTCTGAGTCAGGAGGGAGAAGAAAGTTAGGAAAGGAGTAAAGGTCCTGTATATTTGGGAACCAGATTCTACAGCTGCACACCAAGGACACTCTGGGGACTAGAACCTACAAATGGGAAAGGCATGCAGTACAGACAGGGATTGTTGTAGATGTCTAGGCCTGAATGACCAGAACTCATCCCATAGAAAAGAATATCCATACTACTCAGTTATTAAAAACAATGAATTAATGAAATTCTTAGGGAAATGGATGGATCTGGAGAATATCATCCTGAGTGAGGTAACCCAATCACAAAAGAACGCACATGGTATGCACTCTCTGATAAGTGGTTATTAACCCAGGAGATCGGAATACACGAAGTACAAACCACAAGAAACTCAAGAAAAAGGAAGACCAAAATTTGGACATTTCATTCCTTCTTAAAAGGGGGAACAAAATACCCATGCAAGGAGTTGCAGAGACTAACTATGGAGCAGAGACTGAAGGAAGGGAACTCCAGCCTGATATAGCTATCTCCTGAGAGGCTCTGACAGTATCTGACTAATACAGAAGTAGAGGCTCGCAGCCATCCATTGAAATGAGTACAGGGTCCCCAATGAAGAAGCTAGAGAAAGAACCAATGGAGTTGAAGGGTTTGCAGCCCCTTAGGACAAACAACAATATGAACTAACTAGTACCCTCAGAGCTCCCAGGGACTCAATCACCAACCAAGGACTACACATGGTGGGACTGATTGTTCTGGCAGCATGTGTATAGTAGAAGATTGCAAAGTCAGTCATCAATAAGAGGAGAGGCCCTTGGTCCTGTGAAGGTTCTGTGCCCCAATGTAGGAGAATGACAGGGCCGATAAGTGGGAGAGGGTAGGGTGGCAGACATGGGGAGCGGGGAGGCAACAGGGGTTTGTTCTAGTTGTTTTTGTTTGTTCATTAAAAATAAAAAAAAGAAAAGAATATCCAACATAGTTAGCACCTTTCATTTTTTTAAACGGCTCAGTACTGGTATAAGACATGACCTCTTTATTAATTCAATAGTACAAAATCAAAAAGAGAAATTCAGTCCACATACCTCTTAATACAGGAAACCCCCTATTATCATGAATCACAGACTTGCTATGGTAGACTAGAGTAATCACACACTGAAATGTAAGGTTAAGCCTGTGAACTATTAAGTTGGATTTAAAATTTTTATCCCTAGATTTTCAAGCATCCTTGTATTTAAATATTCTTTACTTATTGGACTAGAAAGTTCTGGAAAATTGCTAGTATCCTGAATAAATTGGTTTCTTTTTTTCCTCGGAGTAATCAGTCAATGAAACAGGGACCCGTATCCTTCCATGAAGGATTACTCTCACTTCTGTTCCTTTTCTGCTGGTTACTGTGAGTTTTTATGTGGCAGAAAGAAGTTGCCAGAAAATTGGACTAAAGGACAGCTGGCTATAGCTAAGCAATTGCTAGAAGAGCCTTTCTTTCCTGCTGAAAGAGCCTGGAGTAAATGCTTCTGGCCACTTTCAAAATCGCCAGTGCCTTATTCTTTAACATATCTACTGTGAACTGACCAAGCCATTCTTGCATGTAAGTATAATGGCCCCTCCTCCAGTTTACTTAAAAGTCCCACATACAAGCTGCAGATCATAATTTAGACTTCTAGAAAAATGATCATAAGAAGGCTATCTATCAGGCTGTTCCAGACTGACTTAAGACTGACATACAACCTAAAGTCCAGCAGAGCAGAAAGTAAGTGGAGTAAATGGAACTGAAAGGGGAATTTTACATGTGGGGGCATCCTCTCCCTTAAAGAGGGTGTTGGAGAAAATGCCTTTCATTTCATCTGTCTTTGATTTCTAGAATTTAGCAGGTGAATTCCATGCAAAGTCCAGATAACACTCATTGATGATATTGCCCAAAACCCTTTTTTAGAACCAGTAGAAACAATCTATGGAATATTCTAATATCACCTATAAACTAATGGATTGGCCAAGAACTCAGGAATGATGAGTCTGAAGAAAAGAGCGTAGTTGGGTGAGGTTGCATATGTCTAAGACCAACACTCAGGGGGCACATACAGAAGACTGCAATAGGTTTAAACCATCCTAGTCTATATAGTCAGATCCAGGCCATGTAGGAGCATATGGCAAGACCCTGTGTCAAAAGAGAATGAAGAAGGGCTGGGAGGCGATTTGGTTGGTAAAGTGCTTTCTGTGAAAGTAGGGAGACATAAACTCAGTCTCCAAGGAAGGAGGAGGAGAAGACGGCTGTGACAGTATATACCTGCAATCTTAATGCTGGGGGCACAATGACAGCAAAAACATTGTCTGCGGATTGGTTTGCCTTCAGATCTGGGGAGTGGTCAATACAGGCAGATCCCCCTGTGTTCAATGAACAACTAGTGTTGCCTATGGGGAGCCCCAGATCAGTGAGAGACTCATGCCTTAAAAAATTAAAATAGAGAACTCCAGAGAAATGACCCTTAAGTTTGTCCTCTGACCTCTATGTGCATGGCAATACACCCTTAAACACATATGCACAGATGCACTAATCACAAGAGTCTCTTTGTTTAGAGCCAGGGTCCTGGCACATGACTCCTCATTAAAAACTACCACAAAAGACTCTATCAGAATGACAACTTTATGCAAAGTATGTCGCTACGTGGGATATGATTACAACCCTGTGGTCAGCTTTGGATTGCTGTCATTCTTCTTAGTCATCATGACCAAGAGTAGCTGTGTCAAAATACTTGATAAAATAGCATTCCTCATGTTTATTTCCCCTGGCCTCAATCTCTTCAACTATATCCAGTTTCACAGGAACACATACTCCTCCTCTAGCCTTGCTCCTGTCTTCCCAAATAAATACAAGTGTCCATTGGAGACCTTCTTATTGGTTTTTGTTTAGTTTGACAGATCATAAGATGACCTGAAAAGGGAAAACTGACCTTTCCCTCCTTAGCTGAGCTTGGAGGGGGAAGATGGTTATCTCAGGAGCCCAGAGAAGATTTACATGTTTAAAGACCAGGCATTCCCAGAAATAAGCTTCGAACTGCAAGCCACTGCAAAGCCCGCCATATAGCCCAAGATAAGCTGCGATCCTCTTTTTTCTATTATTGGAGACAGGGCTTTAAATCAAAACAAGATTGTCAACTTCCATGTAATAATTGAACTATAAATACAGCTGTTTCTATTATTCTTGTAGCCTAGCTGCTATGAACACTTGCTTCAGGCTGCCAGAACTCAGCTCAGCGATCAAAAATGGTCTGTGTATGAGTTTTATTGGAGAGAGAAAGATAGATGACTTATTAAAAGAAATAAGAATTGAATTGAGTAGAATAAAAATAATTAAAAGGAAGGTGAGCTCTCACATATCAGTTAAACAATGATTTGCAGAGTTCTAGGGAAAGGTAGGAAGTTAAAAAATTAACTTTGCAGCTTTCAAATATCATAGAAGAAAAAATTCTAAGCTCTTTGTCAGCCCAACCAGTTAAAAATAAATCAATAATTGTACAGCAGCTTGTTAGGTTCTGCGAGGTTAGAGATGAGACAATGGCAGGTCAGCTTAACTGACCACAAAACATAAAGTGAAGTAAAATAAATGTTTTTCTGTATTGCTTCCTATCTAAAACATATGCTCTGAGTTTAGACCAATGAGGAGCAGTCTTTCTTTTCCACAAAGGTAAAACCAACAATAATATATATCAGTGAATTAGATTGTCATCTATTGGTTCATCTGGAAGAGGTAGAGTGGGAGTTTTGTACCTGTGGATTGTTCATCTTCATTGGCAACCTGATTGGATACAGAATCCCCTTATTGACACACCTGAAGGTGTGTCTATGTGGGTGTTCCCAAAAAGGTTTAGCTGATGAGAGAAGATGTACCCTGGGTGTGGACAGCACTGGTCCATGGGTTGGAGTGCTGAGTCCATGTGGTAGGGCACTGGGACCATGTGGTGGTGTGCTGGGTCAACAGGTTAGGGTGCTATGTCCATGGGATGAGGTGCTAGTTCCATGGGTTGGAGTGCTGGATCCATGGGTTAGGGTGCTGGATCCATGGGTTGAGGTGCTTGGTCCATGGTTTGGGGCGCTTGGTCCAAGATTTGGGGAGCTGGGTCCATGATTTGGGGTGCTAGGTCCATGGATTGGGATGCTGGGTCCATAGGTTGGTGTGCTGGGTCCAGATAAAAAGGAGAAAGCAAGCTGAGCAGTAGCCTTCATCTCTCTGCCTCCTGATGGTTAATGCTGTGTGACCACCTCATGCTGGAGGTGTGTCTCCTAGGTGATTCTACATCCTGTCGAGTTGACAATATCAACCATGACAACGTCTGAGCTA